>QRFJ01000089.1:2550465-2731068 GCA_006176705.1 Cocos nucifera | reverse complement strand
TTACCTCGGCTGGAGATAAGATCTTCCGTGAGCTTCAAAGTCTACATCAATAGGAATAAGATTCCTTCCACCTCGGTTGGAGATAAGATCTTCTTTCGAGCTTCAAAGTCTATGATAATAGGAGATAAGATCTCCTTCAACCTCGGCTCGAGATAAGATCTTCTCCGAGCTTCAACTTCTATGTCAATAGGAGAAAAGATCTCCTTCAACCTCGATTGGAGATAAGATCTTCTCCGAGCTTCAAAGTTTACATCAATATGAGATAAGATCTCTCTCAAGCTTTAAAGTCTACGACAATAAAAAATAAGATCTTCTTCAACCTCAATTGGAGATAAAATTTCTTTCGAGCTTCAACATTTATGACAATAGGAGATAAGATCTCCTTTAACCTCTGCTGGAGATAAAATCTCCTCTGAACTTTAAAGTCTACAACAATAGGAGATAAAATCTCCTTCAATCTTGGCTGGAGATAAGATCTCCCTCGAGCTTCAAAGTCTACGTCAATAGCAGATAAAATCTCCTTCAATCTCGACTGAAGATAAGATCTCCTCCAAGTTTCAAAGTCTAGTTAATAAGAGATAAGATCTCCCCTGAGCTTCAACTTTAATATCAACCTCGGTTGGAGGTAAGATCTTTTCCAAGCCTCAACTTCAACGTCAACCTCGGTTGGAGATGAGATCACCCCCGAGCTTCTACATCAACTGCCCTAGATCTCGGTTGGAGATAAGATCTCCCTGGATCTTGACTGGAGATAAGATCTTCTTCGAGCTTCAACATCAACGTCAACCTTAGTTGAAGATAAGATCTCCTTTGAGCTTCAACCCCAATGGGTGTAGAGCCCAAAAAAGAACTTTGGTAGTTGCCTTTTTTTGTACTCTCTTTCTTCGAATTTCAAACTCGAAAGTGAGGGAGAACTATTATTGGGGATAAATCCCGCTCCCACCGAAGTTCAATCTAATGCTTGGCCTAACACAACTGACAATCATAGAAGAGCTTCGATCAAAAATTCTTCTCCAACGATCGTACCCCAGTCGAACTCCTCCAGCGGTCAAATCTTAGCTGTACTTTTTCTGCCGATCGAACTCCTCAATGGTTGAGCCTCGGTCGAACTCCTTCCAGATTCTTTCTTCAGTCAGATTTCTATAGGAGCTGAACTCCTTCCAAACTTCTTTCTTCAGACGGATGTCTACAGGAGCCGAACTCCTTCTGGATCTCTCTCTCAGCCGGATTCCATCAAGAACCAAACTCCTTTCGAACTCCTTCTTCAGTCAAGTTTTTACAGAAGCCAAACTTCTTCTGGATCCCTCGTTCAGTCAAGTTTCTATAGGAGCCAAACTCCTTTCGAACTCCTCCTTCAGTTAAATTTCTACAGGAGCTGAACTTCTTTCGAACTTCTCCTTCAATCGGATTTCTCCAGCGGATTGCTTCCAGATTTTAACTAGCGTTCCTCCCGGATGATCCCTTCTAGCCGTATCCCCTTTAAGAGTCTGAACTCCTCTGAAATTGATGTATGTCAAAGCTCCTCGCCGACCAACGTCTGCTTTCTCCGAACTTTGATTATTCAATCTCAACGAATGGTCACTATCAGTCTGACGACGTCTCTTCCTCTTCGTACCAAATTTCACGTGATCCCGAGCAGCTTAGTACCGGATAGCTATGATTGTCGCTATCAATCTGCTATAGACGGTGCTACAGATGGTGCCCCCCTCCATGACAGACTCTATCAGACCTCGAGCGATCTGCTACTAGACGACTGCAACTATCACTATCAATCCGCTACAGACTTCATTTATAAAAAGGAACCCTCCAGATACATTTTTTCTAAGCTCTTTTCTTCTTCCCAAAACTCTGTCGAACTCTTTTCTAAGCACTCCATTTCTATTGGTCAGAAGAGCTGACTTGATTATCGGAGGATCCTACTGGAGCCACCACCACCGACTCCAGACGAAATTTTATTTTGCAGGTCACCGATGATGACCTCATCTTCCGCGGCTCCAACTCGATCCGACATCAATTAGATTCTACAATAATAATATTAATATTAATATAATATTATTATTTATATAAAATTTAAGAGTATATATATATATATATTAAAGATATAATATATATTTTATACTATTTGGATATTCAATCAAATATAAGCTATTATGTAATAAGCTATTTTTCTATGATCAATCAAACGTGCTAAAATCATATTTCTAAAAAGTAACTTTCTGCAAAATTATTTTTTAAGAAATTATTTTTTTAAATTTATTTTTTTTTTACAAACCAAATGAGTCCCATATTTCTTAGCATGAATTCTAGAGAGGATTTTGGCAATGCCATATAAATAAGCCCTTCTACAATTTGTCTTCGGATAATATATCAAATATTTATAAACAAGTTCATGATAAATATGAGGAATAGGCAATTTAAGTTCCATTACTCACCTTCATTATTAATTCAGGAGGTTGACATGGCACAGACTTACTCTGTAGCAAGATTAACGACAAACAGGAAATTATCATGGAACATACAAACTAAATAATATTTTACTATTGAGAATGCTTCGTGATTACGTTTCTAACAGCTTTATTCTAGTTATAATAGCAATTATAACTGTTTTGACCACCTCGATTGCATTATTGAGGTAAACGTTGAAATATATAATGATATTATTTTTTATTAATTTTTACAGCAGACCATTATGAATAAAAATGATTATTATTTCATTTATATTTTTAAAATAAAATATTATTATTCAGAAAATGTCTTTCAGAATTATTTTCAAGATATATTATTTTTATCCAATAAAAATAATAGAATGAAAACCAACATCATTCACTATTCCTGTTACAACAACTATTATTTAAGTAATTATTTAATATTAAAAAATAAGAAAAATTGTTTTTCAAGATGAATAATGCCGTTACAATGATTAAAAACGGTTTAAAAAACGTGACGGTTTGGTGACTGTTGTAACAGTATAATATATTATTCAAAATGCCGCTTCCAACTTCCCGTTTGAAATTTTGTTTCAGGATGGTGGCTGTTTACTGCTTTTGTTAAGCTGTAATTTTCACTCTAAGGTTGAGGGTTTCATTACGTGCAATAGCGTAAAGAAATTTGAGATTTGTCCATTTGTCAAGCGGCCACATCAGATGTGACCTCATCCGAGTGGGAGTAAACTATGGCAGGCCAGCTTGACTCATTGATTTCGAGCAGTAGACGTCCCGTTTCCTCCGTAAACAATAATTAGCTTCTTTCCCTCTTTGAGCGGCACAACATCCAATTGCTTTCCATCTGTTCCACGACCTTTGCGAAAACTTCCATCTTTTGTCATAGATGGTGCCTGAAAATTCTTTACGTTCCTAGCTCTAATGCATATTTTTAGCATATTTTATCATTTTAATAAACAGTGAAAAATGGTAACACCTAATTAATGCATTTTTTCTTATATTATCCATCATTTTTGCATGCTTGTTAGTTGTTATTATACTCTTTTTGGTCCTTAAAATTTATGGAATGTTCCCTCATATGACAAGACCAGTTTATTCTAAAATCACAATTTATAATTTCATCATGTTCTCTTTCCAATAGTTTTTTTGGCCGTTCAATACATACATAGCTTCATCATTTTCTAAATAAAAAATTTCTTCTTTTTTTTTTTTACGAGAGATTGTTCAGTTGGTTTCTCTCTTTAATGGCAGCATCGTGACATGAAGCATGTGTAGAACTCCGGTCATGCAAAATACCAGCGGATATCCGACAAAAGTATAGCACGGATGTTAAAGTGGTAACAATTAACATCTCTAGTGCCAGCACACTGTGTAAAAAAGACCACCCCATTTAAGCGCTCAATCTTCCGTACCTTCTTTATAATTGCAAGAGCATAGCATATATAGATAACTTATCAAAATTAAACAATGCTTTGTAACAAAAACTGGAAAAAAATTGGATTTAATTCTATGTGAGTCTTGCACTGGGTTGCGACTCTCACGCCCATACGGCCCACAGAGATATAGGTGCATTACCACTAGCGAGATGTGACAGAAGCACACCCAATCATTTCCTACCTATCAAGCCGTGAACTACACGTAAATGAGCATAAGAAGAAGAAGAAAAGAACAGAGGAAGTGAGACTCCAAAACTCAAGCGAAATGACGGCCAGGATTCAAAGCCATAACGCGCCGGCTTGCTTTAAGATCGGGACGAGTTCGCCGGAGATGTGCACTGCCATGAGCCGGTCCAGTCCCCCAACCAGACTCCCCCCGATGAAAACCGCCGGCAGCACCACCCCCTGCCGCCGGAGGTGGGCCCCACCTTCGCCGCCGCCCGCGTCCATCTCCGGGTGCAGCTCCCCGATGAGCGCGGCCTCGTCGGCGTCCTCCCCGACCTCGCACACCGTCGGGTTCACCCCCTGCCCCAGTAGCAGCCTCCTCACCACGTGGACCATGCAGCACCCGCGCCGCCCCACCACCACCACCGGGTTCTCCTCCACCACCCTCCTTATGTCGCCGCTGCTGGCGACGCACCTAGTCGCCATGGCCGCCGGCTCCACCGGCGGCTTCCCGCCGATGATCGCTCCCCCGTCGTTGCTCCGCGGAGCCCACGCCGCCCCCTTGCTGTACGGGAACGCCCGTCGCATCTCCTTCGCGTACTTCGCTTGTTATTTGATAGAGAGAGAGAGAGGTATGGATGGTTGGGAAGAAGGGATTCGTTTTTTTTCTTGTACAAAGGGGAAGAAGGGATTCTATAGTAGGGACGGAGCATAGGGAAAGGACACTAAATACCATAATACCGAGCGGTGACGTCACGCGATGCCTCGCCACACGTCAGTGGTAGTTACGCATCGCTCCCAGCCCGCAACGAGTCGCGCTACGCCGGTGGATGACGTGCAACGGCGTCATTCTTCTGGCTGGGTGGACCAGCTGATTCAAATATGGACGCTTTGGGTTACGTCTTTGGCAACGTCGATTGGCCACAGCTACCTCCCCTTGATGGAACCAAACCCCACTCTGCATCGTGGTCTACGGGAACGCCTAGGAAACGGGTTTCAAAACCAACGGCACACGAGAAACATGCCTCCGTTAAGCCTGCAGTTTACAGTGGAAACGGATGATCACCTACTAATATTATTTTCAATTAAAGGCGAGGAGCGCCAGTCTAATATTAATACCTTTTTGGCCGGGTGATACGTGCCATGGAGAAGGGTTCGGTCTTGCAGACGTGGGTCATGGAAGAAGGATTGACGTCATGATGCCATCGGCACGCTGGGCTCGGATCGCGGGTTCCACATGTCGTCACCGTTTTGCACGAGGAAATAATATTTATTTGCCGACTTGGCGTCATGATGGAGCCCCGGGTCACACGCTAAGGTGAGTCGCGCCGGCCGTAGACCACGCGATTTTTACATGTTCGCCGTGAGAAACGTAGTTGAATTGGCAAGTCGCAAATGGTCAAAGGTTTCTCTCTCCTCTCCCTTTTGTAAATTTGCCAGCAAAGAAACTCCTTTTTTGGTGAAATATGCTTGGATGGTCACCTTTGGCATCAACTTGCACACATATTTTTTCTTTTATGGCAAATCAATAGAAAAAAATTGTTGAGGACATTTGGTATGAAAGATGATCACCTCAAGATTAAGAATAATATTAATAGAAGTAATGAGATCATCATTTATAATGATCCTACAATAATTTCAAATCATCCCACTACTTAAATCACTATCCATAAAGATGAAAGAATTTTTCTCTTAATGATTGCTATATTAATTGCTATTTATATTGGTTTAGGCAAATAAAATTTAATGAATATTTCTATTGTAACTGTATGTGTAAAATTTTCAATTACCACTAACAATTTTATTGTTAAAATAATACCAAAGAAGGATATTTTTATATCAAGCAAGTATGCTAGATATATTTTTTTTGTCTCTCCGTTACTTTTATCAACCATATACAAGATAAAAAATAAATCAAAAAGTGACATCTTGTAAACCTCATTAGTTTAGTTTATTCGAGTGCTCAAAGTTTCCACAATATCCACATGCTTGTGATGTTGCTACCATGTGCATTTCATGAATCTAGCCTACCAATCTGATACATAACATTGAGTGATACTTGCTCACGATAGACGCTATATGAACTCTTGAAAAGTATGAGAAAATTGTAGATCGCGATACCAAAGGTTCTTTAAGCAACTTTAAAGACCAGTGGTGAATTAGCAGGCTTAACAATCATACATTCTTGCTCTTACCTCATTGTTTAAAAGGAAAGTATCCATACTTCAGTTTACTTGGAGAGCCTTAGGTCCTTACCACTACTAGTTTTGAGCCCACATATTACGTGCGGATTCTAAATCACATCTTTGATTATTTTTTATAATAAATTATTTATTAAACTAATAAATTAATAAAAAATATTGTTGAATTTCAAGTTAATTCAAATGAATGAGTTTTCATCGTAAGAATATAATGATCAATTTTATGGGCCATCCATATTCCTGATATTTATAATAGAAAGCTTTAAAAATAATTAATATATATAAATAGACTTTTATTTCATCATTGAATAACATGATGCCGCATAAATGGACTTCAATTCCATCCTTGAATAATATAATGCTTTCATTTAATATTTTAAGAATTAAGGATTATTAGGTAGGACATGTGGCATACTCTAAGGGGTCATTCTTTTGCAGGTAAAATTTACCTAAAAATCTATATTTTTATAAGTAAGTATTTCTTAGATAATATTTAGATAGAAAAATAATTTATCTATACTCTTTTATGCATGAGCAAGTTACTCCAAAATTTTTTATCCATATTCTTTTACATTACTACTTTTCTGATAAGTTATTAAAATTTATTCATATTTTTAATAATATTTTTTATACTTTTTAGATTTCAAGAAAATGGATCGCTGAGTTATTGAGTATTAAATAATAAAAATATTAAAAATAAGAATAAAATATTTTAGATATAAAATTAAATATCTACTTTACTGGTTCATGAAAAAATAATTTAGCCATTTCTTAGGTGGGTGAAACTTTTCTCTATTTCATGAGTAAATGCTATCTAGAGAAAAGTAACTTTTCCATCTTAAAAAATGTAAGAATATGGATAAATTGGTCAATGAAAAAGTAGATCAACTTTTTCATGATATTTTTTCAGAAAAGAATGAGCCCTAAATTCATATGGATCCATATGGAATTTGGTGGTGAGAATATATTGCTTACATGAATAACTTAACTTATGAATTGATTTTTTCTCAGTTTCTATTTATATATATATATATATATATATATATATATATATATATATATATATATATATATATATATATATATATATATATATATATATATATATATATATATATATATATATTAGATTGGTATTGAAATTGATAGAAAATTTTTATTAATTTTTTTTAAAAAAAGCAGCAGCCATTTTCACATAGCTCTGAGCACCAGGAGCTAAAGCTGGACTTTTGCTGCATCTTCAGGCAAGCCCTTTGGAATTTTCGCATGTGGAATCCAAAACAACCCATTTATACAATTCTAAATAGTAGAAAAACAGATCTTCGATACTAAAAGCCAATAGAAGAATGGGGCCAAAAAAGCCTGGTTATAATTTGTCAGACTCTTTAATAAGCCGGTTCTAATGATGAAGCCATGAAATGGGACAACCGATGCATGCATGTGCATTGATATGCAACCACAAATTGCTTTGAAAGGAAGCAGACAATTAAGCAGAAGCCATGAAAATGGAAGCAGATAAAATGGTACTAGTTAGAGCTTTTGGACACCTTGTGTGTGTCCATCCAAGGGCCACAAATTTACATGCGTACAAGGTATGCGTGGGTGTAGGTAGGAGACGCTCTTAAAAATATATCACGGTCCACTAGCATGGAACTAGTTATTTGTCATTTCCAAGCCAAGACATTATGTGAAGCAATAATCCAGGAGAAACTATTAGATAGACTTATTCTACCATAGACAAAATATTTGACGAGTTTCGATTGACTTCTTTTTTATCTTATAATCAATCATGATCAATCAAAATTAATAATTAGTGAAGAATTAACTGATGTGTGAACTTTTTATTAGCTTTGTCTATCGTAGAATGAGTCAATCTAATAATTTTTCCTCGAGGCTAAAATCAAAAGACATCCGGTCTCGAGAACATAGTAATTCCATTCCATGAGAACATGAAAGGGAAGAAAAAAAATGTCAATTTTAAAATGGATGTAACTTAAATGTCCATATATCTATATGGATATTTTAAATGACATCCATCTATCTGCATAGATCTCAAAGCGCTCTATTCTCTATAATCTATTCACCTGTGTAGATCTTAACTCCATCCCTTGCAATTCATTCATCGGTACAGATCTTAAAAGTGCTTCAGTCTTAATCATCCATCCACCTGCATAGATCTCAAAGAACTTTACCGGTGATTTATCACCTATATACGTTTCAAAGTGCTCCACATTCTATCATCCATTCATCTAGACAAATCTTAAATTACTCCATCCATTTGCATAAATCTTAAATCGTTCTATCCTCTATCATTCATCTGCTTGCATAGATCTTGATGTACTCCATCCTCCATTGTCTATTTAGATGCATAAATTTCAAAGCACTCTATTTTTTATTATTCATCTACCTACATAGATCTTAAAATACTTCATCCTATATTATTCATCTACCTATATAGATTACAAAGCATTCCATTCTTTATGGTTCATCTGCCTATATGGATTTTGGAGCACCCCATCATTTGTCATCCATTTGCTTGCATAAATTTAAAAGTAATTTATCCTCAATCATCAATTCATCTGTATTTATATTATAGTACTCTATCCTCCATCATCCATCTATCTGCATAAATCTCAATGCACTCCATTCACATGCATAAATCTCAAAGCGCACCATCCACTATCATTCATTTATCTATATAAATCTTAAAACACTTCATCATTTGTCATTTATCTACCTATATGGATCTCAAAATACTTTATTTTCTATTGTTCCATCCATCAAAACAAGAACCTCCTACTAAGTTGGAGGGAAGAATAGTTTAAATTTTACAAAACCTTAGTTATTATGTGACTTTTTGCCATATCGCAATGGATTTAAAATTTTGATGGCTGTTATGGTGGTTACGTAAATGCCTCGGATCGATCTAATCAATACCCGAATCACCTCAGATCAGTATGAAAACATTGGTATCCCTAGGTACAAGGACCACCCATACCTCTTCTAACCCAAAGAGTGAGCTGAAGTACATCGCCGAATCAATCTCATAATGGTGCGTATGACCTTTCAAACCACCTCGGACAAATGGTTCTTCGGCGCTCCCAATAGCTCCTTTCGAAGATAAGCGAAAATTCAGCCATAATCCAACCACAATCAAGCTGTTTTCCATTCTGCCTAAACTCATGGAAATAGATAAGGAATTCTGATCGTGCCAATAACAACCTTCTCATTCTGGGAGAATGGCCTAAATTCTAGAACAGCATGATCAACGGCCCAAAATTGGTGGAATAATGTAACGTCCATGATGCTTCCTCTATAAATATCCTAAGCTCCGAGAATCTAGGTAAGTGAGTAATCCCTCTCAGAGAATTCATTATTGCTTCTTCATTCTCTACTGACTTGAGCATCGAAGGATCCTCGCTGGAGTCAAGTTCTTCGATTTAAATTTTATTTTGCAAGTTACTTCAGCATCCCTGCGTAAGGCCAATCGCTCCACTTCTGAAGTGAACTATTTCAAGCAACAACAAATAAAGGAAGGGCCATCTTTCCAACATGCCACCAAAAAAGACGTCATCGCATGTCACCGACGCTACCGCCTCCCACCAAGTGGATCTTCGGGCTGACGATCAAAATCAGCCCTCTGCGCTGGAAGCCTCTTCACCAATCCAACCTGTCCAGATTATAATAGATTAGTTTAACCTGCTCCTTCAGTAGGTCAACACTTTGATGACTGTCGTTCAAGCGAT
The DNA here is from genome assembly GCA_006176705.1 of Cocos nucifera. Taxonomy (NCBI): domain Eukaryota; kingdom Viridiplantae; phylum Streptophyta; class Magnoliopsida; order Arecales; family Arecaceae; genus Cocos; species Cocos nucifera. Next base: position 2,721,079 of record QRFJ01000089.1, on the reverse strand, counting down.
TCAAAGTGCCTTCGCGCCTCCCCCAACAGTGCTGTAGCCAAGCCAAGCTGCCCCTGCACCATCCTCTATGGTGCAGCCTATATTTCTTTCGATGGTTTCGACTGCACCCTCTATGATGGTGCCACCTCAACCGTCGGTCTCTCAACCACAACAGCAAGCCGAGCCTCCTCGAATGCTCTCTCAGAGCTCGAGGAAGAAGCAAACCCATCGGCAATCTCCTAGCCCACCGTCTAGGCATGATTCTACTCTCGATCGTCGTTCTCCTCAGCAATCAAAGGCGTGCACTGTCTGTCAAACTTTAGAAAGAAGGCTTCAAGAGCTCAACAAGTGTATTAAAGCCATTAATAATGTTTCCTCATCTCGGCCCTACGATGGGTTTAGCGGCAAGCCTTTCTTCGATGAAAAGATCATGAAGGAGCCGCTTTCATCAAATTTTAAGCTGCCTCAGTTTAAAACTTACGAAGAAACCACTGGTTCTGTCGATCATGTAGAGACCTTCAAGACAGCATTGCTCTTCCTAGAAGCATCTGATGCGATCCTCTATCAGGCTTTTCTCACTACTTTTAAAGGAGCAGCCCGATAGTGGTACTTTAGTTTGAAACTAGCTTTGATTCACTCCTTTGAAGGGCTAAGTCGGGCATTGACTGCGCATTTTATCAGCAGCCGCAAGCAACAAAAGTGGTCCAACTATTTTAACACCATCCGCCAGTGGGAGGAAAAATCGATTCGTGATTATGTGAGCCGCTTTAATACGGTAACTCTTGAAGTTTGCGACTTGAATCAGTCAATCGCAATAATCATCCTAATGGGCGGGCTATTGAAGAATGACCTAAAAAAATCATTAATAAAATATTTTCCTCAGGACTATGCTGGGATGCTAGATTGGGCGGGAAAGTACTCCCATCTAGAAGAGGCTTTCGCTGAGGATGTCTCTATCAACTCTGCAGCGGCAGGAGTAAATAAGGAACGCTCATCGAGAAGAAAAGAGGCTTTTCACCAGTGCTCCTGATCTCCACCATGAAAGCAGTAGAGGGTGGAGGCCCCTCCAGAAATCATCTATCTCTAAGTCTCCAAAGAAGAGATTGGCATTGCTCTCCCTTAAGCTGGTATTACAACTACACGTTTCTGAATGTAACTTGGGAAGAAGTTTTGATGGAGATCCACTCCGAGCTCCCTCAGCCTCCGAAGATGCAGACGAAACTTGAGCACCGTGACTCTATAAGGTACTGCTTCTACCATCATGACCATGATCATGATACTAAAGACTGCTGCCTCCTCTACAATGTGATTGAAAAGCTTGTTCGAGAGGAAAGGCTGAACCATTTCATTCAGGGAAGAACTCCCCATCGACCCCTTGCAAGAGCTTGACAACTATCTCGTCAACCTCAGTTTCCAATGCTAGCATTAGTTCGGGAGGTGGAAGAGCCAACAATGGCAGAAGAGCGACCCCTCTGAGGCAAAATCCACATGATTACTATGGGATCGTCTGGATCAGCCATAGCTAAAAAGTTGAGGCTTGAGGATAGGCTTAAAGATGCAATAATCTTCACTGAGCAGGATGCGGAGGGTGTACAACAATCACACAATGATGTAGTGGTTGTTACATTAAACATTGCTGATTATAATGTATACCATGTATTCATTGATAATGGAAGCTCAGTTGATATTTTATACTTTTCTATCTTTTTTTAAATGGGACTCTCTTCTGATTGGTTAAGTAGATTCGATACGTCTATCCAAGAATTCTCTGAAAGCTTAGTAATTCTAAAGGGAATCATCAAGTTGCCTATCACCGTAGGTACTCGGCCTCAGTAAGTGATAATTCCTGTGGACTTTCACGTTATGAAGCTTTCTTCAACTTACAATGCAATCCTCAGATGACCCAGCCTCTGGATATGGAGGGTCGTGGTGTCCAGCTACCATCTAATTGTCAAATTTCCAATAACTAATGGAGTGGAGAGGATCTGAGGCAATCAAATAGTGGCGTGGAAGTGTTTTGCTGCCAAACTTCAAGCGAAGAATCAGGTGAAGGTCTAGCCCGAATTTCCAATGGGGCTAGATGCTTGAGATGATCTGGCAGAGGACCATGCCCAACAATCTAACAAACTCTTGGAGGTCCTGTTGAGAAAAGAGAATCCTCATCAGACTATGAAGATCGGCTCTTGCCTTGATCAGGTAACGAAAAGCCAGCTAACCACTCTTTTGCAGGCAAACATGAATCTTTTTACCTAGTCAACTGCATATATGCCTAGAATTGATCCGAAATTGATGGCTCATTACTTGAAGATGGATCCGACTTACCATCCAGTCAAGCAAAAGAAGTGAAGTTTTATTCCAGAGTGCCAAAAAACCATCGCCAAGGAGCTGGACAAGTTGATTAAAGCCGGCTTCATTCGAGAGATGATGTACCCAGACTGGCTGGCGAACGTTGTATTGGTGAAGAAAGAAAATAAAAAATAGTGCATGTGCATTGACTGCACTGATCTGAACAAGACTTGCCCAAGAGATAGCTACCCACTGCCTCAAATTGATTAATTGGTCAATACCACCTTAGCTTCATGGATGCCTTCTCTAGCTATAACCAAATCCGGATGACACCTGAAGATGAAAAAAAATAGCCTTTATGACTGACTGTGGACTCTTTTATTACAGAATAATGTTCTTTGGCTTAAAAAATATAGAAGCCACGTATCAAAGATTGGTGGCAATGATTACCAACCGCTGTCCTAACCTAAAAAATTGCTGCCACTGCTATAAATAGCTTATGGCAGTGGTTACTAAACCACTGTAATAGATTGACCTATAGCAACGATTTTGTAATCGCTATAGTTCGACCTATGACAGTAATTTTTTAACCGCTACCATAGCTTTCTATGGTAGCAAGTCAGAACCGCTGCTATAGATCTATGATAATAGTTTTGTAATCACTACCATAGGTTAAACTATCATAGGTCTAATGCAGTGGTTGGCACGCCTACGGCAGCGATTTTACAATTGCTGTCGTAGCTTTTGAATAATAAAAAAAAATATATTTTTTATTTTTTATATTTTTTTATCTATTAAATGTAATTCAATAACGTAAGAAAATATTATAAATATAAATTTTTTTATGAAGTACTCAAATTTTTATGTTTTTTTATCTGTTAAATGCAATTCAATTTTTATGACGATATGCTGGTCAAGAGCCGAGCGATGCTAGACCACGTTGTAGACCTCCAAATGACCTTCGATACTCTTCGCCAATACAAGATGAAGTTAAACTCTATGAAGTGCGCTTTCGGGATCACTGCTAGTAAATTTTTTGATTTTATGATCTCACGTAGAGGTATTGAGGCAAATCTAGAGAAGATCAAAGCAATCTTGAAAATGACATCACCAAAAATAGTAAAAAAGGTACAATGCCTAATCAACAAATTAGCCTCTCTTAATCATTTTATCTTCAAGTCGGTCGAGAGGTATCTTTTCTTTTTCAAACCCTCAAGCAGTTGAAGAACTTCCAATAGATCCTAGAATGCCAGAAGGCCTTTGAAGAATTGAAGAAGTACCTTAGCTCTCCGCTTATGCTCGCTAAACCTCAACCAGGTGAAGAGCTTCTTCTTTATCTTGCTATTTTCCCAGTAGCCATCAATGCAGTCCTCGTCCAAGAAGAAGGACGGCTGCAGAAACTAATTTATTATATCAGCAAGATCCTTCATGATGTAAAGATCAGATATGCCAAGCTGGAAAAGTTGATTTTTGCACTAATCATCATTGCGATGAAGCTTCGACCATACTTCTAGGCCCATACTATGGTACTACTTATAGATCAATCAATAAAAGCAGTACTACATCGATCAAACACTTTAGGTTAGATTGCGAAGTGGATATTAGAGCTCTCAGAATTGGATATATACTATCGATTGAGGCCTTCCATCAAAGCCCAAATCTTGATTGACTTCATCCTCGAGTGCACCATTCCAGACAAAAAGAGGCCAGAGGAAAAAGAAGTTGAAAAGAATGAGGGAGACCCCATAAACCCAAAAGATAATGAAAACATGGGGTCGGATTCAGAAGAATTATGAGCCCTACATATAGATAGTTCCTCGAATTTGTCAGGGTTAGGGGCTGGACTTATTTTATCTAGGCCTGAAAGAGAGGTGGCTACATACGCCTTGCGCTTTAAATTTTCAATTATAAATAATGAGATGAAATATGAAGCTTTAATTATGGGACTAAAGATCGCCAGAGAAGCTAGAGCCCATCATCTAAAGGTTCTCAGCGATTCACAGCTAGTACTTAGATAAGTCAAGAACGAGTACGAAGCTCGAGAAGAGAATATAAAAAAATATCTTAAAAAGATAAAAGATCTGATCTCATCCTTTCAACACTTTGATATTCAATAGGTTTTTAGAGTACAAAACTCCAGAGCCGACATCCTGTCAAAGCTGGCATCATCATTGCCCACTGACCTGAAGAAGAAAATCTATTTTGAGGTTTTAAGAGCCTCAAGTCTGGAAGTGAAGAAAACCTAGTAGGGTTCTGAGCATGCTTTTTGAAATCTTTTCAAAATATATAGCAGGAGAAGCAAAATTAATCTACATTAATTCTACGCATGCTATGATCTAATTATAAAATCCTACTCAGAATCTTTGACATGTTAATATGGTTTAAAAAAATAAAATATAATTGATCAACAAATCACATTTGCTGATCGATCTATGTTCAGAATATAGTACCTGTGCACGGATAGATGATCACCATAATTTAGATCTATCAAAAACTTACATCCATGTCGTGCTACAGCCACATACATGTTTGACCTCTATATTGAGTCCACACAGAGCCCCTAGTCCTGATCAGCCCCTTTGGAGTGCTAGCTCCTCATCGGGACCTTCCATGATTGATCTTCGTCGATCCAATCGATGATTTGCTTTTGATCTTCCGAACGCTCTAGAAGATCAAAAAAATCTATGGAGGAAGAGGAGGTGGTGGTGGAAAATTGGTGGAGATCTGGCACTCACAGTGCTCAATCTTTCCATCTAAATTCAGAGTTCCTGCTTTAGGATTCAACACACACCCTCAATAGCTTTGACACCCTTTTCTCTTTGAAAAATTCTTACACCAAAAGAGATGCACCCCAACCTTTCTCTCTATGGAGACATCTCACGTAACCTCTCAGATGCCTCACGTATTCCCATGCATGCCTAAAAAAATCCTCCTTTTATTGGCATGATTTCTATGGACAAACAACATGGAAGAGATAAGGGTTGATGATAAGATCTGTTGCAACCTCTAACCATAACACTTAAATACAAACTTCAAGAAGAGTCCTATCTATTTCCAACGCCCCTATCAGGTGGGTGACGAGTAGAAAAACTCTTCTTCTGCGCCCACTCTAAAAAAATGCCATAAAAAAAATTGCAACAAATGCATGGTGATGTGGGGAATGGATCGGATAAGATAGTTAGAGGAGGAACAAACTTACTTGAATTCAAAATTCAAGTTAATCTCATCTGATCCAACACTTGGACTAGGTGAAAGAGGAAAAAGAAGGGACGCACAATTTAGATTAGAGCATGGAGAACTCTCACGCAAATTTAAAATTTGCATGGAGAAGGGCGTGGGTCCAAGTGTCATGGCATAGGGAGAAATAAGTTTGAAATTTAAACTTATTTGACTTTTCAAAATTGGTTTCATCTAAACTAATTTTTCTAGACCCAATTAGACTAGGTCAAACCTAATCAGATTAGGCTCAATCTAATCCAATTAATTCTTAATCAAATTAGAAATTAATTAGGTTCAAATCTTAATCAAATCAAGATCAAATCTTTCAAAATGATTAGATCATCTCATGATCTGATCGGATCAAATCAAATCAAATCAAATTCAATCAAATTTGAACAATTCCTCATCACTCAATCAAATTAAGTTAATCAATATTCTAATTATTAATTAATCTTCTAATAATAATTAAGTTCCAATCTAGTGAAATTCTTTGATCAACCATCAGATCAACGCCTTCCCCTTCCAAAACTTGCCTCTCAAATGAGAGATGGTTCCATAAGAACTCTGCAACAATCCTCAAAGTTTTGGCAGTAGTCAGAGGAGGAGGTGTCACTCAAGGAGTTTCCATTTGCACTTTAACTAAAAGAAAACTTGTAATGGGAATCACCTCCTTAACCTCAGTCGATCCCATCGGTCCCATAAATTTGGCCATTTTCATAACTTCTGTTGCCCTTATGGTAGAATCCCCTGCAATAATCTTCACTAGGAAAACTGGAAGAGTTGTTTCTACTTTGGGTTCCATCATCAAGTTTACTAGCATAGCCATGGCCCATGCTATTAGGTTCGTCGATCCAGCTCTAAACTTTGATGCTATCTTAGTTGAATTGCTCGCAGGTAGAGGACTCTTGTCCCTTTTATCCACCAAATCAGGAGAAGGCGTAGTCGGAGAAACAACACTCGGAATCCTAGTGGTAATGCCTTCAAGAACTTGAGATAGGGCAGATGAAACCCTAGCCTGCTTCCTTCAGTTTGATAACATTTGCAGCTTCCTTGCCCGTGCGGGATCTATTTAGCTTTCAAGACTCGCGAAAAAACTTTAAGTAAAGAGAACTATAGATACTGCTGTTACGACTGTCCCTCTCTCGCACATCTTTTTAGGCGCACTTAAAAGAAAGAAGATGAAGACGAAAAGACTTCTTTTTGAATTATCTAATCAAAAGAATCAACAATCGAATGGTTCCTTTGATCATAATCACTCATACACCACAAGATGATGTCATCATTAAATGCCGAGGACATCATAAGAAATAAAGAAGTGTGTCGCCCAATTTGAGGTATTCTTAAAGAATAGTCCTTTCACCTGATTCTTAGACTCAGCACTAAGAGGATAGTATTATGGTGGTTACGTAAACGTCTTGGATTGGTTTGATCAATACCTGAATCACCTCGGATCAATACAAAGACATTGGTATCCTGAGGTACAAAGACCCTTCACACCTCTTCTGACCCAAAGAGCGAGCCGAAGTACGCCGCCGAACCGATCTCATAATGGTGCACATGACCTTTCAAACCACCTCGAATAAATGGTTATTCAGCGCTTCCAACGGCTCCTTTCGAAGATAAGTGAAAATTCAGCTATAATCCAACCGTAATCAAGCTGTTTTCCACTCCGTCTAAACTCGCGGGAATAAATGAGGAATTCCAATTGTGCTAGTAACAACCTTCCCGTTCCGAAAGAACGGCTTGAATCTTAGAACAATGTGATTAACAATCCAAAATTAGTAAAATAGTGTAACATCCACAAAACGCTTCCCTTACAAATATTCTAAGCCCCGAGGATCCAAGTAAACGAGTAATCCCAATCGGAGTTAGAGAGTCCTTGTCGGAGTCAAGTCCTTTGATTTAAGTCATTCCAACACCCCTACACAACGCCAACCATTCTGCTTCCGAAGTAAACTATTTCAAATAACAATAATGACTATTTGACACTTTTAAACTTTTGGTTATAAATATAAATATTCTAAACTTGAATGGATATTTTTATAATCTTTCCTATTTAATCTTTTATGTAGTTATGTGAGCCCATGCAATATGTACAATTGACAAGGTTTGCAATGCTAGCATACCGAGCTCTTCATGTTAGGTGCACCAATACTATACTAACATAATACCCATACAGCATTCAATACCGAGAAGGTAATTTTTATCTTTTCTAAAATATATTCATTATTTATTTTTCAATACGGGATTTATAGGTCCGATCCCTCGACTTACTATATTGCTGATTTTATGTGAACTTTGCATCTCAGGAGGGACCTGTTTATCTGAGGCTCTTCCGATGTTATGCGAATCTTGCACCTCAGGACTTTATAAGTAACCGATGTTTAAACCAGGGACCTGGAAATAAGTTTCCACGATATGCTCTTCAAATATAAGTTGAAGTCGGCGATCGAGAAGACGGAGTCCGAATCTGTGCGGTCGGAATGGCCTTTGCTAGGGCTTTTGTTCCTTTCCCTCCCTCATCCTCCTCGCGTCCCTCTATTCTCAACCTCCCAATCTCCCACGTCTCTATCCCCTTCCAATCCATCCGTAATCTCACGGTCTCGGCTTCCTCCTCGGCCCTAAATTCATCTGCTTCCATGGAAATCGAAGCTCCAAAGACTCATCGATGGAGACCTATGTGTCTTTACTACACGCAGGGTAGATGCATCAAGGTACGATTGTGGATCTTGGAACCTGTTTCAATTGCCTAAGTTTTTTTCCTGTTTTATTTTCCCCTCTTTTTCTGTTGTTCTTTTTCGTTCCTTTTGCTTTGTGATGTTTAAATAAAAGCAGAATTTTATTTATCAGTCTCCTGTTAAAGGTGCATGGTTGTTCTGTTTTTGGTGATAGTTTCTGCAAACAATGTTGTTAGTGCATTGGGCAGATTGTCCTATCGTTAGTGATAAAACGATTCAAGAATTTTGATTTTCTTGGAATCTTGATTTACCATGCTTATGGTTGTTTACATGAAGCAATTTCCATGTCATTTTTTTTGTAAGAGCGATGTACATAATTCTACCAACTTTTGTGGAATTAAATCAACAAGACAGAAAACGAGATCATGTTGAATTGAAGAAAGCACATGGTATGGCACCTTAAGAGATGTTGTATTTGTGGGCATCAAGAAACAAAGGTGTACTTGAAATAGTATAGGAAGCTGTGATAAATGTCAGAGAATCAACAATGGTGAGACTAGTGTATTTCTTATTGATGTAACTAGTGTTAAATAAGGCGTTAGATTTAGAACTTAATTTGAAAATTTCCCCATCTTGGGATACAATTATAGGTGATAGTTTAAGGACCAAATTAGTATGGATTCAGTCCCTTTTAGCTATATAATTTATGATCATTGGGTGTTTCAGTGATGTAATTTTATTATTTTTGTTTAGTTATATAAGTCATTGTGATTCAGTTATATGTTTCTTAGGGTTTTTAAGTCATAATGGGATAAATTTGGAGGGGAAAGGGCGTACCAAGATGGTGGGGAAGATTTGTATAATTTCTGTTTTCATTTTATTGTCTTCTCCCTTCCTTCAAATACAACATGGATTGCATGCTTAATTCAGTTTCTTTGGGCTTGGAGAGCCATCTTTATATGCGATCAGAGACTTGATACAAACCCTTCATCCATTATTTTTTTGGATTTGATCCCAAAATCAGATAATGACCACTTCAGAATCCAATTATCAAGATCATTTCTCATAACTTGTTATTGCTAAGCTTGCTGAACTTGCTGCTGATATTAAACAGAGCTGCCATGGTGACAGCAAGTTAAAATTATCAAAAAAGGCCAATAGCAAATGAAACCATGGAATACCATACCATCCCATACTACCCGGTACAGGGCATACCAAACCATATTGGTCTCGTATCGGTACACCGTTTCGGAGCGTACCGACACTAACATATTGTACCAAACCGCATACCAACATTACAGCTAGATTTTATCAGTACGGAGTCCGGTACCAAGACAGCGAACCATGAATGAAACTTTATCAACTTATGTAATGCTTTCTAAATTTTAGTCAAAAATGAGTCTAAGATCTTTTTATGTTATTATAAAGTGATACAGAATTCATTAATGATATTAGGGATCGAGTTAATACCAGATTTCAATTTTGGGAAAAACTTGGAGGATAGATGTCCGAATCAATAAAAATAGATGTGGACTTCAGTTTAAATGATTTTAAAGGAATAAATCCTATAATTTAATATTATATTTTATATCCAGTAACAGTAAAAGAATGAAAACTTAGTGGATGAAATGGAGGATTTCTTCTTGGCTTATGCAGTTAAAAAATGTTCAGCAGTAAAAATGATCCAAGAGCACAAGATGTTCCAGTTATTAGGAAGTATCTAGCAGTAATGATAATTGCTGACTTTGCAGCTTTGGTTCAGTGACTTTGTATCAACCAACTTGGGCAGTTGGGAAGATATCATATGTGCCATTGAGGTTCTTGCTGGTGGTAACTTACTAAAAGCCCTTCATAGCTTGGCATAACTTCACTTTTTTTGTTAGAATGACCTCGTGGAAGATATTATGAGTGCTACTGAGGTTCTTGTTATTGGTAACTTCTAGTTAGATAGTGACTGTTGAAAGCCCTTAATAGCTTAGCATGACTTTGCTCTTTTTTCTTAGAATGACCTTGCTCTGAAGAATGCTGGCCTGCTTCTTTAGGAAGTGAGATGTACTGTGACCACTTATTGAGAGGAATAGAAGGTTTTGTGTTAGCTTGTCACGAAGGATTATAGATGCCTTGATGGGAAATGGTCTTCCAACTTCTGAAGGAAAGTTCTTATTTATGGCTTATGGTGTATGACAAACCAGTGTACCTACTAATTGGTTTTGTAAATTTTGTAAGACATGACAATCTGATATTAGAAATATTTCATGTTATTACAATCGATTTGCATCTACTATTGTTATAGTAAATGCAAGAATTAGTGCTTACAGAGGAGTATGACATTTTAATTGCCAATGTATGCTTGTTCAGGAAACTGCAAGGATGAAAAGACTTCTTTATTATTTATGAACAGATAACTCTATTCTAGATGCCTTTTTTATTTTGAAAAAAAATTTATAACTAATGTGAAATAAGGAACATTAGCATGAATCATTAAACTTTTCTCAAACCTACATTCAACTCACTTCTGCAATACTATGGTTCGGTTCATTATCTTTTGTTTTATAATTTGGTATCCTTAACGATGAAATGGAAATAAAAGTAGTTGAATGTGGCAGTATGATGCAAGAAATGCAATAAATACTATCATAATAAATGACTTTTTTTTTTTTTTTTTTTTTTTTTTGCAGATGGATGATGCTACACACCTTGAGAAGTTCAATCACAATTATTCAGCAGACCTGAAAGTGAATGCTACTTGCCTGAATAGATTGAGGCCTCAAAATCTAGATTACTTATTGGTTCTTGATCTGGAAGGGAGAGTTGAGATTCTTGAATTTCCTGTTCTGATGATTGATGCCAAGACTATGGAATTCGTTGATGCATTCCATAGGTAGAATTTCTTCTGGGAATGCTATACAAGTGTGAGACCAATTAACTGTTGATTTATAATGTGCATTTTGCCATTTTATCTGGAAAAAAAAAAAGAAGTTTTGCTCCGTTTCATCTTTATTTTTTTTAAGATATCTCTGCTAGCACTTCATCAATTTCCATGCTGATAATATTTCGTGTGACCTCTGTTAGGCTTATTATATCATGTCCGATTGGGCTTTTTATTCAACAATTATCCAATAAACCCGCACAAGAGGATTAAGTTAAACCAGTGCAATCAGTGCTCTTCTGTCTCCTGGAGACCATTTCAAAAGTATGGACTAATTTAGCATAATTTGAACATGATTCAATGTTATCCCTTTATGATGCAAAATGATGTGCTAGAAAATGATCATAATAATGTGTTCAGCAAATTCCATACGGCCTGTTATTTGACAAATACATAAACCACATCAGCTTGCAATATAGGAGCTTGCCTGGACAGCTATTATAGACTTGAGCAATCCTAATTGGACTCCAGAATGAATGCTTATGGAAGAATAGAACTTATAACCCCAAATGTTACTTTGGCTATCTGTCAGGTTGTCACTTATCCTTCAGTTAGGATTTGACAAGACAGAACTGACAAGCATGGCCTTCTCAAGCCATTATGGAAAAGAGATTGACATGTTTGTTGAGTTTCATGTGGAGCCACATGTTTTGGAGTACAGCAAGCTCATTGCTATTTACTGCTGATATGTCAAGTAACAGTGAGCACTGGAATATTTAGTTCCCTCTTTCAAAGCAGATGAGGTTTCACAGTTAACAAATTATAATCACTGCAGATGTGCGAACTGATTCTAGTAAGTGGAAATCAAATTTGTTGCATTGTTTCAGACAACAGACATCCATATGAGTACTATAATCTCTAATCTGGTTAACTCACATTGCCACCCTCTAGAAATGCATTCCACTGTGTCAAAATAAATTGAAGGAAAAACATAGCAGTAGCTTTTCCTTTTCCTTAAGGCTTGTTGTAGTTAGAGATGGAGAATAACACAGATAGCATGAGCTCAGAAGAAATTGCGATGTTCAAGGTATGTGATACAGTTGATCAATGTTTCTCCACTGGCTTTTTTGTCTTCCTTGATACCTCAATTTCATTCACCCTTTTTTGGTAATTTTGACTCCCAAAGGCAATTCCATTTAGCCACTAAAAGAAATTGCAGAGATATCCCAGAGAACCAGGTTTTCGATATCTCGAGAAAGGGACTTGGAGGCAACCAAATTTTTGGGACGTCTACAAAAGTCTTACATGGCTGACAAGCTGATCATGTATAGTTAGTTTCTCTTAGAGCGATAACTATTGGTAATTAGCTTCTGAAAATGATTATGTTTCTTACTTCCCTTATGATTGCACTACTCTGCCAATCTAGATGCAAGGCAAAGCATGATAGAGGTCATGCCATTACAAAATTTTATTTGGCATCATGGGATTAGCTAACGACCTAGATACTATATTAATTGGTAGACTGCTAACTAAATACCAACCAATCTGTTAGAAACTTAATTGTTTTAAGAATGAACAGAGCACTTGAATAGATGGTCAATTCTTGTCACTCTTGTTTGGGTTGTTCTCACTTTCCTTTGCATACAACAATCCTTTTGGTATTTTCTATTCAAACCCCCAATCAATGGTACATTATGAGTTTGTGGAGGCATGTCATAGGCATCAGCTGCCTATTCAAGCTACTGGTAAGCCACCAGATCTCTCTTACCCCTCCTTTTTTTCTCCTTCTTCTCTTTTCCTCTTCCAACCCGATAAACTGAATCACACTAAACTGAATCTTTAGGGTCAGTTTGAACTGGTTTTCGTATTAGGCTGGTTTGATTTTGATTTTAGTTTTAGAAAACTGATGTATGTTGATTCAATTTCAAAATACCTCTAAACTGATTCGACCCAACCCGTGCACACCCCTCCCCCTTCAGATGAGGTCTTCAATCTTGTCCTTCAACCGGCAGCACTTCTCAGTGTCATGACTGTGATCTTGGTGGAACCTGCAACACTTGTTTTGCTTCCTCTTGTTGGGGTTGATCTTTAGCTTTTCAGGTCATCACCCATACTCCCAGTGTTTGATCTCCATTAGGATCTAGGTTTTTGAGGTATTGAGAGGAGTGTATCTCTCAAATCCCGAGGTGGACTTCTAGTTTGTCTGGAGTTCCATTCTTTGTGCCTTGACTTCCACTTCGGATTCTCCCTGGGCCTCCTCTTGTTGCGACCCTGGTGCTTCTTTGCCTTTTGAGTTGACATTGTCTTTTCAGCATTAATGTATTTTTCAGCTTGCACCAACAATTTGGACGGATCTTTGGGTGGCCACTTTGAAAGCAAGAAACTGAAGCGGAGTTCTTCAGCCCATTCATTATTGCTGCCACGACCACAGTTTGGTCCAAATCATGTTTCTCCAAGGTCTTAGCGTTAAAGTGATTAATGTACTGCTTGGGCAACTTGTCTTGCTTTTGCTTGATGGTCACCAACCTCACTGAGGTCCTCTTGTATCTCCTGTTGTGGATGAAATGATTGACAAATTGCCAATTCAGCCAATCAAAAGAGTTAATGAGCCTAGATTGAATACCTGAATACCATGACCCAGCTGCTTTCCTAAGAGTGGCTAGGGAGGCTTGGCACATGGTCACGTTCAAAGCATCATGCTGCAGCATGAGAGCTTTAAAATTCTCCATTTGATTTATAGGATCCGAGGTGCCATCATATTGTTCGAACTGCAGCATCTTGAACCTCAAAGGTAGGGGCTCTATAATGATCTCCTTGGCGAAGGGGGTTTGTTGGTGAGCTCTAGGTCTTCGGATGGTCCCGTCCCCTTCCCCTTCATGTTCTGCATCATGGCTCCAATTTTTTGTGTCCATCTCCACAATTCTCCGGTTGAGGTTGGCCTCTTTCGTGGAAGTCTTCACAGGTCAGCCTGATAAAGACTCCCCAGGACTTGAGCCTGTCTCTGAATGGATCATAACTTGACTATCCCATGGGGTTCCTTCAGAGCTTCTTAGATAAGGTCGCTTGCTATTCTGCACTGGTTGATCTGGCTGGTTTTATGCATTCGGTTGAGGATTAGTAGCCACAGAAGCAGATTTTGCACTATTATTGTCAAGGCCTGTACTTGCTGAATGAGCAGATTAAATTGCTTGGTAGATATAGTAGTTGCAGGCTGAGGATCTAGGATATAAGAATCACACGACTCAGGCTAGTTATCCTACTGGGCTTGCTTGTTGCCCTCAGCGTGGTTGTTTCTTCTTGATCCAGGTCTCTCTCTTCGATTCTCAAAGATAGCACTAGTCTGTTGCCGCCAAAATCTGATTTGATCTTCTGAAAAGCATTGATGAATCCGCATGGGAGGAAGAAGTGATGATCTGCACAGAAAGAAGACAGAAGGTTACTGGAGCTGATCCTTCTAGTTTTTAAGTTAGAGACAGGGCTTTGAGGAACAGTAGAGTGGAAGAAAAACTGAAAAAAAAAAGAGAGTATTGTGTATGTATGTGATGCGTGTCTGGTATTTTGAGTCTTTTTTTTTTATGGATGAGGAGTCCTTGTCCCATTGGTGTTGGCTCTAGAGTGTAGAGTCAAGTGGAGTGCTAACTCATCAGCTTTCCTTATCTGGATCAGCTTAGTAATACAAGTCCAACCGAAACAGGTTTCCCTTGGTGCCATATGTCAACTCATGATTGGTAGGTCATGTTTGGGCCACATATACTTATTCAGTCATCCTATTTTTCAAATTTAAAAAGGTTTCAAATGATTTCCAGGCATGCCTGAGATATTGTCCAAATGCTTGTAGGAAGGAGCGTAAGACACTTTCCCATTACCTCTAGGGAGGAGAGTTTTATCTTGTTTTTCTGTTACTTTTTGATGAATATTGACCTTTTATTATTAGTTGCAAAATTTGGGTTTGTGATGCCAATGGTTACAGCTCTATTGATTTGAATGATGACTAAAGCGCTATGGATATTAATGCTATCATATAAAGTGTACTATGTTATTTATTACTCACTATGCTTTATAGATGCTTTTTGACATACATATAAAACATATATTTTTATTCATTTTTGTATTCTAGCCATGTCATATCCCACTCTTTTAAGACTTGTTGTATCAACATATTTATGTCTTAACATGTTCTTCATAGACCCACCCAAACAAATAGGATGTATCCATTGTTTATGCTTTTATTTTTACCAGACATGCTTCATATTTGTTTAAGCTTCTTGCTACCATAGGTACAATAATCATCATGCCTTATGTCATCTAAGAATTATATTCTTGAATTATTACATAAATATGCATTTTGACCATGGCTTAATACACTTAAACAAAATGGTTCTGTTGATATTGTAATAAGTTCTTTCTCTGCTACACAATTCTTTGCATAGGTTTGTAAAGCCAAGCTTAATGAGCAAGCAGAAAATTATGGAATATATTGAAGGAAAATATGGAAGCTTTGGAGTTGACCGGTATGTCTAAACATTGTTATAATTCATTATAATCTATAGTTTTGGTCTATCATGCACGAAGTACTTGTTGGTTCTCTTTGTCCATATTTTTGTGAATACTTGACATCATATTCATTTGTATGCAACTTGTTAATGTTCAAAAAACATGTTCATTTCATATATTATAAATCTGACATTTTTTCACATAGTTTTAATACCTTTTGAGGTTTAACATCTTGCATATATAACTAGGAGAATGTTATTATATTTTTCGGTTATTTGGTAGTTGTATTTGTAATTATGTACTTTGGATGATCCTAAACAGTTATTATCAGAATAGGCCAGCTATGTTTGGGTTTGGTAGGTCAAACAACTAAACATTTTCTAGATTTGTTTCCTTCAGCCATTGCCACCCTGTTAGGTACCTTTCACCATCAAAAAGAATTGCACAAAAACATGACTTAAAATGTTTTGACTCTTACTTAATTCTCATTTTTCTCTTCCTTTTGTGGCATATCATTAATATCCATTCATGAGTTTCAACCATAGATCCATTCCTCCATGTAATCAACTATGGTAGAGCTTTTAAATTTGTTTTACCTTCTTCATTCATTTATTAACTCCAATTTTTTCAGTGTTTTTTGGCCGAACTATGGAATGCACATCCTTGTTATTTATGGACACTTCTGCTGTGTTAAAAATGATTAAGATAATTGATATGTTAGGACGGACTTATTTGTTGATCATCATCATGATTTCAGATCTGAAATCTGGTCATTAGGTTCTTGTTAGTTCTTTTACATGGAATGTTTTGCATCCTCTTAGCAGGATTTTAGCCATGGATGCATGACACTTTTTGCTTCGCATGTTTGAGATTCTACATAGGTGCAAAGTCGGCCTACAAGTTGGTAAAGCACTTATTTTCTGTTTTCCATAGTGGAATAATGTCCTTGGCCTTTATTATGTTTTCTTAATAAAATTTTCAATTCTATAATAGTCAACCAAATGTGCTGTAGCCCTGAGTATTATTCCAACCATAACTTAATTGAAACAATTTATAACCAAATGGGTGGGGGGAGGGGGGTGGTACCATAAGACATTCCTTTGTAGCTTCTCACGATATTTATTTTGAGACATATTGCACTCTTCTGTTGGAAAACCACCTCTATCAATCACGTTAGCGTAGATATTGGAGCAGATCAATACTTATGGAAGAGATCTGAAAGCAAGATGAAGATGTGCAACCACTTTAATCCTTATGAGGTGTTGTACAAAATGCTAGTCATATGAGTACGATGCCCAACCATGGTTTTAGCTCTGAACAGATTTCAAGTGTCTATAATGATTTAATTCTTCCTTTCTAAACACAAATCATCCAGTTGGATTTCCTGCTAGGAACATTCCTTGTCTAACTCAAAAGGTCAATATGTGAACATGCCCGATACCTTATATGTGAGGGTGCAAGTAGAAATATCTGTGAAATATCTCTCATAAGTTATCCAAAATGTCATATAGTTGATCATTGTTCATAGACCCCAGGTAACCAAGTCCTTTCCATTATTCTTATTTTTGTTCATCAGGCAGACAAATATTTAGTATTGTTGCAGTCCATAATTAGAACTTGTTTGTGCCTTGTGACTCCGATACCTCCTTTCTTGCCTAATTCTGGTATTTTATGCCTCTTACCACTGATTGAATCACAAGCGATCATCTATTGCTTCATTCTGTACCTGTCAAGATCAAATGCCTTTTCTGAGCTCATATGATGATGCTCCATTTGGTAATGAGTTTATGGGTACACATTTTTTGTTGTTTGTCCTGTATACACTAGATGACTGCTTTACCATCCATGTAAAATTCTTTTTAAAATGTAATGGATAGTTTCATCAAATTCATTTTTATCTGCTTGGTGAAAGAGTATCATCGGCAAAATGCTAGGCATGTGTGCATGCATGTGCCTAGGGACCAGATTTTGAAGCCTGTCCAAAATTAGCAAGCGAGTATTCTGTCTGTATGTGACATTAATGAAATTCATCAATTCTAATACAGACAGCAACTGAAGTGAATATGCCCCTTGTCGTAGTCCGCTGTCAATTCACGAGCACTGTGCTTTCAAAGAGCTAATAATCCCAGCCCATCTTTCTCCAAAGACTCTGGATTTTCAAAATCTCCAATGAGATAACACTGTCATGTATCTTTTCAAATTCCATCATCGGTCCTACTCCCAAAGAATGTCCTTTTGCTCCAACTAAGAGTTTGTTGGGATGGGTTACACAGTCAGTAGACCAATCAAATGCAGTCCAAGAATTGTCCAGAAGTTCTGTAATCAGAGATTTCCATCTATTAACGAGGACCTTGGTGATGATCTAAATTCACAATTTAGCAAATTTATTGGTTAAGATCTCTCATATTTGCAGCTTGTTGCTTAATTCAAGCCAAATCTATCGGACTGTAATGGAACTTGTTGATCCTTGTTATTCCTTTGTAGGAATCCTTAAAAACCTCAAACAGATCAAAATTCTGAAGGAAGACATGCGAAAGCCATCCAGCTAGATTTCTTATTTGCTCCTTGTTCAAAAACTGCAATCTTTATCTCCCCCATTTGCAAAGGCTAGACGATTTAACCAAGCAAAAATCATACCATTCTCTTAGCTTAATTTCTGTCTAGAATCTCCTCTTCTTTTACAGAGAGGTTGCTATGGGAGGCGGTGATATGTTCTCTAGATTCTTCGGTGTCGGTTATCTGTCAATCTTGATATTTCAACTGGCAACTATATGAAACATTTGATGAAGATGTAAGACATGCTCACCTCATACATATATCTCTAAGAACAATGGAAGAACCAATGGAGTTATTCTTATAGCAGTTTCATTCTCATGAGATCTTTTCTTGTAATTTTATTATGATTTGTTTGCCTCTTTATTTGTTCTGAATTAAAAGTCATTTACCTGTCTATGAGTTACAATAGCATGTTTGGTAAGGTTGGTAATCTATGATCCAACCTGAGATAAGCAGGTTTGTATTTGGCATAAACAAATTTGGTTATAACAGGTTGATCCAACATAACCACTTAGTAAATGGGTCGGTTTAAGGTTTAGAGATTGGACCTATCTAACCAGTTTCAGCCCATTTAACAATTGGATCAGGGCAGCATGATTACAACTTGACTTGCTTAACACCCATTTATACCATTTAAACATTTTAAGACACATTTAACCTGTTTAATATCTGTTTAACATGCTAACAATGAACCTGGTCTGATCCATTTCCAACCTATTTATGAAAGGGGTCATGCATGTCAGATCAGGCTTGGTGTTGGATATCTGAGCTGTTTGATAAACAGTTCAGTTCAGGTTCAGGTTTTCTCTAATACCTATGTTTAAACCCAACCAGACTGACCCATTTTCACTCTTAACGTTCAGTAATTTAATAATTCATATATGTCTGAGCTGCTCCTTCTTAGGTAGAAACCACCAGATATCCCCCATATTTATTCCAGAGCTGTCCTAACCTTTTCAACTATTCAGTAATAAATTACCATGCAGTTAGTCCTGGTAGTTATATTAGAAAATGCTTCTTTGTTTCTCCTTGTTCTCTGTGTATGTTCTAAATAATATAGATGAATTATCCAAGATGATTCTGAAACCAGTAAAAAATATTCAGTTATTACTTTGCTTATTTGTTTTTCAGAGTGTGGCATGATACGGCAATCCCATTTAAAGATGTTCTTGAGGAGTTTGAGGTATGGATGACTAATCATCACCTTTGGAAAAAGGATCAAGGAGGATCACTTCATCGTGCAGCATTTGTGACCTGGTTGGTTAATTAGTGCTACAAACTGCAAATCTGCCCGCATACACCTTTTCATTTGTATCTTTATCTATCTCTTATTTTTTTGGTCGGATTATAAATTCATGTACTGTAAATATTAGTTTGCACTTAGTTCTTTCATTTATTTGTTAGATCTTGTGGTATCCAAGCATCTTTTGCAACACGTAATGTCAAAAGCTTTTAAATGTCTAACCCAACAAGTTGTCAGAGGCACCAATTTTGTCTTTTTGACCAAAGCAAAGGGTCATTTTGGTTGCCTTGAATACTTCATATGTTGACATTTAAATTTCATTTGGAGCACATGGTAAATGATGCATTTGTATTGTTTAGTGGCATATGACCTGATAGGAATCAGGGTTTACACACATACTCAAGGAGAAAGCATCATTGAGAAGCCCTAACCCTAATTTAATTTTATAAAATTTTTATTTTATTTATTATTTTTTGGAGATTTTTAATTTTGTTAGAACTCAGTAAAAGTTCTATTGGATTTCAAGTCATATGTTAGAATCATGTTAGGTTACGTTTTTGTTTCTCTATTTAAAGGCTCCACCTGTATGGAGAAAGACATATCTGAATAACTGATTGAATAATTAATTGAATTGAGTTTTGGGTTTTGTTCTTTTTAATTTTTTTCTTCTTTCTTTTCTTTTCGTTTTGCATCAATTTGGTATCAAAGCTGGGTTTTCGGCCATCTTCCCCGACTTATTCCTTTCTCTCTTTTTTTTCTTGTTTTTCTATGTTGCAACCCATCTTCTTCTTTCCGTCGCCTCTCACCTAGGCCCGTCCTTCCTATCGCCCCCCCTCTTTTTATTTTTTGGTTCGCCCCAACCGGTAGACCCATCCGCCGCCCGACATCGTTCGGTCGGAATCCATCATCGTCTCCAACGACACACCGCCAACTCCGCTGCCACTTCACTGCCTCGATTGTAAGCTGCAGATAGCCGTCGTCTCCTCTGTGGACTGTCGACGCTGCATCACTGCCTCCCGCAGTCGCCGCGATCGGCCACAGAGCCCCCAGACCCGACAACTTGGGTAGGAGCAAAGGCCTTATTGCCGACCGACCGCCGTCACCGCATCCTTCGTCGACACCCGCCTCCCCCTCTTTTCCCTCTCTGTTTCTTTTGGTCTGCCCTATCTAGTAGAATCGTCGCCGTCACCACTTTTCCATCGCCTTTGCCAGCCGATCGCAAGCCATCGTCAACCGACCAAGCCCCTTCCCTTCGGTGCCATCGACATCGCCTCTTTTGTCGTCGCTGCCGCCCCATCATCGGACCACTGTCGCTGTCGCCCCATCGTTGGACCATCGTCATCACCGTCTGCCGTCACCCCGTCGATCGGCCAAAGGCCGCCATCCCTCTTCCCTGCCCTAGCCACTCGCGGGAGACCTGCCTGTTGAAGGAATCCAAGCGACCCACAGACCGCATATAAATAGTGGTCTATAGATCGTTCGATCTATAGACCCGGTCCACAGACTAAAAAAAATGGCTCTTCAACTTGCAAGCATCACAAGAAAAAAGATACGATCCCTCCATTAAATTTGATTTTTTTTAAATTTTTAGGTAATTTAAAATTGCTTAGGCCCTGATTTTGTCTTTTTCATATTTTTTCACATATTTGCTGTTTCTCACATCACGTATCCACATATCTTACTATTATACAAACTAGAAACATAGACAGTAAGTTGGACTATAATTTTTACTATGAGCATCATAATTAAAATTTTAAATACATATAAAATTTTTAATTTTTTTTCTTATCATGGCTATTGGTAATTTAAAATATGCACAAATTGCAATGAAAAAAGAATTAAAAACTATCAAAAAAATCCAAACAGCCTTTCAAGAATCTGTAAACCAGATCTGCCATTTTTTAGATCAACTTCATACTGAGATGAGTGAGCTTCGTGCTATCCAAGTAAACAGCCGTATAGATACGGCAAATCTTATAGATCAACATATAGAATGCCAATTATCTCTAAGAGAGTCAAGAATAGGCAAACAACCTATAGAAGATGATTCTTCTAGTACTCAACCTATTCATCGATCTTCTTCATGAAATCTTAAGTCCACTGGTAGCCAGAGTCATGTCATACATATCAGTGAGTCCTTTCAGACATCTCCGATCTATACAACAGCCCCTCCAATTATCCATCACTCCATAAATAATTTTAAGGATTATTATTATCATAGGATAAATGGATATGATAAAGAAGGCTATGAAGGAGAAGTAGAGTCGCTAAATCCCACACTTAGGCATCCTAGGCGGCCTATTAGGTATGCACAAAATCCTGCATACTTTAGATCCCAAAGATAATAATATAGAGCATATCCGAACAGATATAAGATTTAGAAGAACCACTAAAGGGGGTTAAAGTAGAAGTTACTTCTTATGACTGTAGATTGGATCCAGAAGCCTTCTATGATTGGTTATTAGATCTAGAATCTTATTTTGAGTGGTATCACATGTCAGATGCCTCTTGCATTCGCTTCATCAGAATGAAACTAATAGGATTTGCCAAGCGGTATTGACAAACGGTTGAAAGGGAATTAGAACGAGTAGGACATCCTCCTATAGTGCTTTGGAAAGAAATGAAATTCAAATGCATAAGAAATATGTTCCTATTTATTATAAAAGTCAATTATTAGATCAATGATATACTCTTAGATTAGAAAATACTAGCGTAACTAACTACATGACTCATTTTAAGGATCTACAGTTGAGATGT
This sequence comes from Cocos nucifera, assembly GCA_006176705.1. Lineage (NCBI taxonomy): Eukaryota > Viridiplantae > Streptophyta > Magnoliopsida > Arecales > Arecaceae > Cocos > Cocos nucifera. The sequence goes on along the minus strand of QRFJ01000089.1, from coordinate 2,698,998 downwards.
GATATATCTGAAGATTTATGAAAATTAGTTTTTAAGTTCATTAGCGGTTTGCGAAATGATTTAAAAAGAGAAGTCTCCTTATATTCATCCGATTCTATAGGAGAGGTCTATCACAAAGCACTAGAAATAGAGAAATTTCATAGAACTTCAAGTCAAAGGAGAGGAGATACTTTTTCTACTAAATCTGGACAGTCTAAGTCTCTCTATTAACCGTATAAGGAATGTGTTACAAGTAGCCCCTTCTCATCCAGGACCAAATTCCTCAGACACTTGAATCCGAGAACCAGTGCCAAAGATTTCTCAACCAGCTAGTTCGTCAAACATAGTGTCATTATTACCATGCAAAGGGTCACATAGCTGCTAGATGTCTATGTCGTACCTTGACCATAGAATCAGAATATGAGAAAATAATTTCAGCTGAAAATGCACTAGAATATTTTAATCCCTTAGAACCAGCTAATTCTGAAGAAGAGTATGAGGAAGAATATGAAGAGTTAGAAGATTGGGTTAATGTTATACGCTGTATAGTCACTATCCCTACAGATTCTGAAGCTTGAAAATGTACTAGTATTTTTTATACATACGCATAGTGTGGGAATAAGGTATGTAAACTTGTTATTGATGAGGTAGTTCTATAAATGTAGTATCTAAGTCTGTCGTTAATAGATTAAAATTAAAATCTCAACCTCATCCTCATCTTTATAGAGTTGCCTGAGTAGACAAAACATCTCTCCCTATTAATGAATGTTGTCTGGTACCAATTAAAATGGAAGCTTATTCTGCTGAGATTATGTGTAATGTTTTATCGATGGAGGTTGCTAATATTTTGTTAGGTCGACCATGGATCTATGATGTAGATGCCCATAATTTTGGTAGAGAAAACACCTATGTGTCTACACATAAAGATAAGAAAATTAGGTTAAATCTTGCCAAACCTAATGAGTTCTGACCTTTTAGAAAAGATAAGAATTTATCTCAACCTCCCAAATAGAAAAATTATCATATTTTAATCCATAAGAAATTGAAGAAGAAAGTTCAGAGTCTAGGATTATATCAGCAATCATTCCTAAAGGTGAAATTAGATTAATCTCAGACATTCAAGATTACCCACCTTCTGAGATTGAACAGTTATTAGAAGAATTTAAGGATGTGACTCTAGAAGAAATACGAGATGACCTTCCTTCTTTACGAGATATTCAGCATGCCATTGATTTAGTTTTAGGATCTCAAATACCTAATCTTTCACATTATAGGTTGAATTCTAAGAAACATGAGAAAATGAAAAGACAAGTAGATGGTTTATTAAAGAAAGGTCACATTCATCCTAGTCTTAGTCTATGTGCCATACCATCCTTTTTGACACTAAAAAAAGATGGTATATGGAGGATGTGTATAGATTGTTGAGCCATCAATAGGATTACTGTTAAGTATAGGTTCTCATTCCTAGGCTTGAAGATATGCTTGATCAGTTAGCTGGCTTTGTAATCTATTCTAAATTTGATTTACGTGGTAGATATCATCATATCAGAATTCGACCTGGAGATGAATGGAAAACTGCTTTTAAAACCCAAGATGGACTTTATGAATGGTTAGTTATGCCATTTAGGTTATCCAATGCTTCTACTACATTTATGAGATTTATGACTGAGTTGTTGAGACTCTTCATTGGTAGATTCTTAGTTGTCTATTTTAATGATATCCTAGTCTACAATAGGTCTAGGGAAGAACACCTAGGTCATCTTAAGAAAGTTTTGTCACTTTAGATCCGCTAGATTATATAGTAATCTTAAAAAGTGTTCATTCCTTCAGAGTCAAGTACTGTTTTTAGGGTATGTCGTATCCTCTCAAGGTATCATGGCTGATCCTGAGAAAGTGAAAGCAATTAGAGAATGGCTTGAACCAAAACTTTTTTATGAGATTTGTAGTTTTCAGTCTAGCTTCTTTTTATAGACGATTTATTAGAGAGTTCAGTATCATCATGGCCCCTATCATAAATTGCATGAAGAAAGATGAGTTTCATTAGACAACTAACGTTGCTAGAGCTTTTAGTGAAATAAAGCTTAGGATGACTGAGACACATGTATTGATACATTTTGATTTTTTCAAAGTTTTTGAAGTAGCCTGCGATGCATTAGGTATAGAAATTGAAGGAGTTCTTAGCCAGGAGGGTCATCTTATAGCTTATTTTAGTAAAAAACTTAATGAAACTAAACAAAAACACTGTACATATGACAAAGAATTTTGTTGTAGTTCAAGCTCTTGGATATTGGTGATATTATCTTTTACCTAAAGAATTTGTTCTATATTCTAATCACTTATCTCTTAGGTATATTCAATCCTATAAGAAACTTAGTGCTAGACATGTTAAATGGGTAGAATTTCTTCAAAATTATACTTTTGTCCTCAAACACCAAGTTAGTGTTGAGAATAGGACCGCTAATGCATTAAGTAGAGTGATTACTGTCTTACAATCCATAAATACCGAGGTAATTGATTTTGAACGAGTAAAAGATGATTACCAACATTGTCTTGATTTTTTTGATATTTATCAAGAGATTAGTCAAGAAAATCGTCAAAAATTTGTTGACTTTGTAATTAGAGACGGTTACTTATTTAAAGGTTGTTATCTTTGTATATCTCGGACATGTCTACGAGATTTGCTTATTTGAGAACTTCATGCAGGAGGATTAGCAGGTCATTTTGGACGAAATAAGACTATAGCTATGGTTGAAGATAGATTTTTCTGGCCGTCTCTTAAAAAAGACATAGCTAGAATTTTATCTCAGTGTCATACATGTTAGTTAGCTAAGGCTAGAAAATAAAATATTAGGTTATATACTTCTTTACCGATTCCTCATTCCTTATGGAAATATCTTAGTATGGATTTTATTCTTGGATTACCTAGAACTGCTAGGAGACACGATTTTATCTTAGTAATTGTTGATAGATTTTCCAAGATGGCATACTTTATTTCTTGTCGCAAGATTTCTGATGCTTCTTCTGTACAAAGATATTTTTTAGGAAAGTTGTTAGACTTCACGGATTAGCCACTTTCATAGTATCTGATCGTAATGTTAAATTTATAAGTTATTTTTGAAAAATTCTATGAAAATTATTTGGGACCTCTTTAAAATTTTTTCAGCTTTTCATCCCTAAATTGATGGTCAAACAAAGGTTGTAAATAGAAGTTTTGGTAATTTATTTAGATGTTTAGTTGGTGATAAACTTGGAACGTGGGATTTGTCATTGCCTATCTCAGAATTCGCTTATAATAACTTAGTGAATAGGTTTATTGGTAAAAGCCCTTTTGAAATTGTTTATGGTTTTAATCCTCGTCAATTTATTGATCTTGTTCCCTTCCTTATGAATGACTGCACTTCTGAGTCTGTCACTTCTTTTGCTAAACACATTAATAATATTCATACTGAAATTAGACAAAAGATTGCCATAAATACAGAAAAATATAAACTTGCTACTGATGCTCATCGTAGAAAATTGGAGTTTAATGAAGGTGACTATGTAATGGATCGTATTCGTTCTGAACGATATCTACGAAATTTATTCAAAATGTTACATGCTTGAGTCACCGATCCTTTTCGCATCCTCCATAAACTTGGATCTAATACATACTATATAGAATTATCTTTTGATTTAAAATTTAGTCTAATTTTCAATACTGAGGATTTGCTACTTTATCGAGGCACATTCGAGCCTCCTACCATGAATGCAGATGATAGCAGGGATAGCACTCCATCTCCTCCAGTGCCAGTTTCAGTTATTCCATCCATTCCACCATCTTCATTAGATCAAATTGAACGTATTATCATAAATAAGATTATTTCTACTGCTGATGGAAGATTCCGTCGATTCTTGATCAAATGGTACGACCATTCAGACTCAGACGTTACTTAGATCCTTGAAGAAGATCTACGTCGCATTGATCCAGAAGTTTTAAAAGCTTACATCAATTCATCGCCAGAGTCGAGTTCTTTCCAACTAGGAGGAAATGATAGGAATCAGAATTTACGCACATACTCAAGGAGAAGCCCTAACCCTAATTTAATTTTATGAAATTTTTATTTTATTTGTTATTTTTTTTGGGACTTTTAATTTTATTAGAACTCAGTAAAGGAAGTTCCATTGGATTTCAAGTCATCTGTTAAACTCCTGTTAGGTTATGTTTTTGTTTCTCTATTTAAAGGCTTCACCTATGTAGAGAAAGACAGATCTGAATAACTGATTGAATAGTTAATTAAATTGGATTTTGAGTTTTGTTCCTTTTAAATTTTTTTGTCTTTCTTTTCTTTTGGTTTTGCATCATGACCTTTCTCAACCAACTCTCTTAATTTTTTTTTCATAGGGTCAGTGCAAATGCTTAATATTGTTTCAGTATTTGGTTGCAGGCATATAATTTGCTTGCTCTAGAATTCTCTAATTTGGTTTGCTATGTTACAAGTGCATCTACTAGTTATATTGGTTGTTCTTGCAGGTTGTTCTAGCAGTTTATTTTTTTAGTGATCTCGAATTTGCGGTCTTTGCATAGAAAATGAGAAGTTTTTCTCACGTGTTATACGGAAAAAAAAGTGTGAGGTCCAAGTCTTGGGATGTAGATATAAACAACAGAAAGCAAGAGATTCATTCAAGAATTTTTTTGTTAAAATTTGGGATTGTTTGAAGAACTTTTTCTAGGGTGAAGAATTTTTTTCATTAGGCTGGTGAAAATAAAAACCATCATGTGCACTAGCCTTATTCTTTTTGAAATGAAATTAAATGCTATATAGCAATGATCTTGAGTGTATGGTCTTAATTTAATCTTTTAATGGTTGTGCACATATGCCTTTTTATTGTTGGTAGGCTACATTTGACTTTTCAAAGCCCAACAACATCCATCATTGATGATTGGTGCTGCCAAATAAATGTTTTCTAAGATCAGTCACATACCCAGAAAACCTATGGTGATAGCTTTTAAGGGATTTATGTGAAAAGGCTTCAAGAATGATTGCGTTAGTGTAGGTCCGAAATGGCTTTTGGTAGTAGGCAGAGAAAATGTAACTCTTGCTAAAAGGCAGGTGATTTTACAATAGATGTTTAAACTCCTTCCTTAAATTATTTAGTTGATTTATCCATTCAAACAGGAGAGAGGGCCATAATACCAGGTGACATTTTTTTCTCATCCTGTTTAGTGTTTTAGTGGAACATTTTCCTTAAGGAACTTATTGCGACCAGAGGGAATGCTGCACTACAAAGGTAGAATGTCTAGCCTTTCCATTCTTAAGCTACATAAGACAGAGTCAGCATGTTTGGCCATTCGAAATGTGGAATGTGCTTGAGCATATGTACTTCTAATTGTATTTAATATGACAATATGAGGATCACCCATGCTCCATTTTTACCTGTGTAGAATATCATTTTTCAAGAGCAATTTCATACACACTGATCATTGATACAGGCATGTTTTCACTCTTTTGATGACAGCGGGAATTGGGATTTGAAGACAATGATCCCTAAGCAGTGCAAAATTTCGAAGATAAAGATGCCCCTGTATTTCATGGAGTGGATTAATCTGAAGGACATTTATCTCAATTTTTACAAGAGGACGGTAAACTTTGTTGATGGTGCTGTCTACAGCCATGGTAGTTTTGTTCTTTTTTCTAGGGATGGTGCAAGAATCCAAATTGAAATATTTAGTGAGTTAGGAAATGGTTCTCAAGGCACTGGATATTGCATCATATACATGCAACCTGTATTAATGACTTCGTTCCATCTTTGTTTGTGTCAGGCAACAGGAATGATGACGATGATGAGGCAACTTGAGATCCCAGCGTGGGGAAGTCATCATCTTGGTATCGATGATGCTAAGAATATAGCAAGAGTTGTTCAGCATATGCTCGCTGATGGTGTGGTCCTGCAGATTACTGCAAGGAGGAGCACGACAACTCCTGATGAGGTGAATTTTGTTTTTGGTAATCGAATCAGATGACATTAAGCATGCATGGGAGGGTTTTGAACTTATGACAAGCATGATGGAAGCACAAGAGTTTCGAAGGAAAACAAGTTTAGAAGATCTGATAGAAATTCGGCAGTTGTAGGCCTAGTTTTAGGTCCTCTAATCTACTGCTGTCAATCCCATGAGATGAACTCATCGCCAAGGAGTTGAGGGACCAGGCTCTAGTTGCTCCTGTTGCAGCCTCTACTTGCACTTTCACCACCGAGCACAAGGAATTAGATGCTGGCAACGGAAGAGTGATCTAGGTTACAAAATGGAATGAAAGGATGCTATTCTTATAAATGTCCTTGTAGGTTTGATATACATATTTCTGTATCAATATCCCAAAGCAAGACAGCGAGATACGTTTTACAACTCAGCTTCAGGCAGTTTGCACAGGTATATTTTACTTGTGATATGAAACAAGGTGGCAAACTAATAATATGCCAACGGTATTTTCATGTGGAACGTCTAAACTGCTTTGCAAGTCGGTCTATGACCCTGGTAAAACATCATATTAGCAATTTCCTTTGGAAGCTTGGGCTTGGAAGTCTTATGAGAGGAGGTCGTTACAGTGAGCTCAAGCTGCTTGCCTTCATTTGGGAAATACTTTCTACACCATGGGCGAGCGTAGCTCCTCCTGCCCTGCCTACGGTGATTTGCAAGCGCAGACCCGGGCTCAAAAAAAAAAAAAAAAATTAAATTAGGGGGCTTTATACACTTTTTGTGTCTAGCTCGTGCTCGTGAATCATCGCAGGCTAGAAAGTATTTCCCCCTCCATTTTTACCTCTTTTGGATAACCAAGCTCCTGACTGAAGATTAAAAGGGAGTGGAGACCCACGAGGCAGGCCCTCGGCGATGCTGAAATCTTAGCTGTCCTCAGGTCGCGGAGTTTGCTCCGCATCGGCCCCGGTGGTGGTGTGCAGGTGGCAGCACGGCTGGCAGTGGTGGTGGAGATGGTGCGGGACCTTCCGGATCGGTAAACCAGACCACCGGACTGGAACCGTTGGAGCCTGATTGACTCGGGTCATTGCACTGGTAGCTTGACCAACCTCTCCATTCCCCAAAGCGAAAAACAAAGACAACGAAGAACCTGTTTGTTTTTCCAGCAATGGGCGAGATTTTTCAAAGAACATGAATTACACAATCTATTTAAGTAAGACTTTTATCAACCTAATCCTTCTCCAACTCAAATCCTATGGGAGGAAAAAACAGCCTCAATAGATCTTTTTCTAATGGGCCCATAGATGGAATTTAGGTCAGAATGGTAATTCTTTAAGCACCGTGTACGGTGATTGAAGCACGCACGATGCTGGAGGGTAGCATCCGAAATTTTTTTTCTTTTTTAGGCCCGTGCACGTGTCAATCACCGCACGAGGTGTGCAAAGCATTTTTCTAGGTCAGAATAAGGATGGGTTTTTAGAAGAAAACACGAGCAGACTAGCAGGCCTGATTCCTATAGAAAAGTCATCCCATTCCTATTGAATTTTTCAAACAAGCCTAAAGAAGTTTTCCTTTTTTCTCTTTTTTGTATTTTTCCGGAATGAGAGAAGAATAGAAAATAAAAGAGAGAGTGGAGACCGATGGTGAGGTTCTACATAAAAAAGAAGTCTGGCGTTTCAGAGACGGCTTATCGGGCTGGGCTAAGGGGGAGATGGACCTAAACGACTAGATTGCCATGAAAAATATTTTCTACACCTCATGACGATGGTTGACTCTTATATATAGGATCAAGATAAAAAAAAATATTTTGAGCTTCATACTCCGATCTCATACAAAAGCCAATCATTATGGGTGATGTCCGTGGAGCCACACCATTCGAGAGCCAATCATCACGGGCAATGTCCATGGAGCCACACCATCTCCGTAGAAAATTTTTTCTAGATTACCATATACATTGAAATATATGGACAGTAAGATGAAAACATAAATTGTTATGATAATTCAAATTATTTATTATTCTAATAAATTTTAATTTATAAAATATTATTTTCAATAATAATAATAATAATTTTATTATTATTATTATATCATTAAAATATGATTATTATGATATAATACTAATATCAGTGATAATATTAATATAATGTAACAATAAACTATAAATATAATATATTATTATATTATATTATAAAAATATATTATATTATTATCTCATAAAGTATTATATTATGATATTATTTTCATATTAAAATAGTGTAGTGTAAAGTATTGTTGATCTATACTTTATATATTTTATTTTAATCTAAATAATAGCAAATAATGTAATTATTCTACGGTCGCACAAATGGCTTTCCAACGTCAAGTGCTTTGGAGCAAAGCTTCAAATTAGACGTTTGGACAAGTAGAGAATTTTTTAGCTTAGAGACAAGAAAGTTATTTCAAATTTTCTATCAAACAACTATACATCCTATTAGCATGGACAATCCCTGCTAGCTACATGACATCGTCAAGAGGACTGTCGCTCCAGATGAATGCTAAACATGGCACGTATCAATCTCATATCGGTAAAACACCAACATGGAGCCTATACTGATTCTTAATCAGTTGATCAGAATCAACTAATCAAGCCCAGATCAATAATATACCGATCACAATAAAGTTTTGATCGAAAAATCATCGTTCATAATATACAAGCCAAATATGGCTCTAGATCGGTATTCAGCCGACTTTGCAGTAGTAATAAAATTAGATTAGTACTTTGTTAATCTGAAGACAGGCAATCATTGAGTTTCACAGGAGGTCAGATTTTTATATGCCAGAACTACAACTACACACCTGAGCTCAAGATCAGTCATTCTACGAATTTGATATTCGAGATTGGTATAACACCGACCTCATCATATATCCATCAATGCTTTACCGATCTCGACATCTTCCAAAAGTCAGCTAAGCACCAACTGTGCTTCCACCTAATTGTGGCCCTCTTCCAGCTGTATTACAACTAATTGCCACTAAGATAAAATGGCCAACGGCTGCAATCCAACTAGCCTTAACAAACTAACAGCCTAACAAACTCTCCTTAAGGCCTAAGCAATCCCCTCTATAAATAGAGGAGCAGGATATTCCTCCAGAATAAGCTTAAATACAAATTCATAGAGTCAAAACTCTGCTGAAATTGACTCTCAACTTTCCAACTAAAGGAAGATCGAACCATTCTCCCCTCAAACCCTCTCTTTTTGCCTTTCAATCTTCCATTTTCACTATATGTTGACAAAACTTTAGCTGACTTAAACATCGGAGGATCTTAAACTGGAGGGTACCCTATTGATTCTTAAACTTTTCTTACAGACTGACCCATGATCTGCATCGAACTAGGTCGATCGACTCTCCAGCATGAATCTCTTCAACCATTTGAAGGCTTGCTACAATAGATTGGCACTAGAGAAAGAAACAACCTAAAAATCTTATAGAAATGGGCAGGAAATCATAGAATCCTAGTCCATCTTTCCTTGGAGCTCCCCTGGAGTGGTTCAGTCCCATCCTCTGGCAAAAATTGATCCTCAATAATTTAATTTTCTGGTGCAGCAAGTCCAAGCCCTCACCAATATCGTATAATAGCTTCAGTAAACAATGGAGCAACGGCAAGAACCTACTCCTCAAGAGACCGCATCATGAACCAACCATCTTCCAACCCTCCAAGAATTCCATCGAAAATGCTTTTTTAATTAAGAAGAGCACTCATCTAAAGTTGAATCAACTTCCTACAGTAGGAAATCACTGCGAGAGGTAAATCTTAAATAAAAGCTTCAAGATTTTGAAAAGAAGCTGAAAGAGGTAGAACTCAAAAGATCTTCTCAAAATAAAAATGATTTTCAACTCACTTCCTCTTTTTCTACTAAAATTTTGAATGAATCAGTTCCATCCTGGTTCAAGATTGATAAGTATCATAAATTCACCAATAAAAATAATAATTTATTAATTAATTTATACTAATTTTTAAAAATTATTAATTAATTTATACATAATTTTTGAAAAATTCATATTTTTATTAATTAAAAAATTAATTAAAAATAATAAAAATTAAAAAATAAAATTTTATCATCAATAGAAAGAGCTCATTTTTTTTATCATAATAAAATAAATTTTGAGTAAAACAGAGCTAAAATGAAAAAGATATGAATTTTTAAAGATATAAAATAAATAAAAATTAAATAAAAAAAATGGCTCAGTTGGCTCCGTAAGTCGAGCCATCAAAGCCAACTCAGTCGTTGAAGCCATCAGCTAGTCCATGATCCAAGCATGGACTGCCAGCTCAGTAGAAACCGACGAATCAAAGGTTGCTACGTGGCGGACCTAGACCCTTAAAGGGTCCACAGAAATTTATCGCGGCTCATAGGGTATTTTGATCTTTTCACTCAGCGACAAGAGTCCTGATTGGCTGTGGTGTGCAGTGCGGATGGTCCACACGATCCATGGGAATAGTAATTATGCGATCGGATGGCTGCGATTGATTGCGGTCAAGATCAGACGACGGTGGTTATTTCTGGGTTTGATTCAAATTCTATCAGCGATCTTGTGCGATCCGATAACTAAAAAATCAAGTGATGAAGATCCAACGGTCCAGAATACTCCCGGTGATGATCAGAACTCCCGAAGCACGATTTACGGCCAGATTTTGTCCATCAACGTGCGATCGGATGGTCAGAATTTAATCTGACCCGATCTGGGCTGATATGCATCCGATTTTGATGATTTTTGGATCATTAGATTTTTATTGAATGGCCAGATTTCACCAAGCTTACTAGAGTCGTATCAAAGCTATTTTGATTCAAATTTTATTCAAATTTTTTTATATTTTGGTGATTACAAAGGCTATTAGTCCCACATTGCCTTTAGAAAAAAAAATTCAGCCCTCCTAGCTCTATAAAAAGGACCCCAGACCTCCAAAAATCAACATCTCTGATCAAGGTGAAGCTTTGGTATAGGGCAAAGTCAGACTATGGGTTAAAGACTGCTTCGAAGTGACAGGTGCTAAGAAGAAGAGCCGGACTTCTACACCATCTTTCTGCCAATACTGATCCAAGATCAGAGATCAGGCTATTTTATTTTATTTTTTTAAAAATTTTATGTATTTAAATTCTAAAATTTTAATTAATAAAAATTTTATTTTATATTTTAATTTTTTGCTCTTTATTTTTATTATAATTTTTATACTTTAATTATTACTTTTATTTTATTACAAGTAGATGCAAAGATCTAACTAGTAGATCTTAGTACCAAGTTTAAATTACTGCACCTTTTAATTTTTGCTTTTTATTTTTTGACTTTACTTTTGATTCCAAAACTCTTCTTTCTTCTTTTTTCTTTTATAAAATCAAAGATTTCAAATCTAAAAATACTATCTTTCCTATGGATTTGATCCGACTCACTGCTATCTACGCATTTTCAATGATTTTAAGAGGTTGGATTAAACTGATAAACATGGTGTTTTAACGACAAGATCGCGTCCCTATCAAAGATGCCTCTCTCGGAACCATTTGATGGCTTCACGGATCCCGAAGACCATCCTGAGGGATATAGGGATGTTATAAGGCTCTAGGGCATGTCTGATGCCCTTTTTTGTATGGCTTTTTCCATCACCCTCAAAAAATCTGCAAGGGTATGATTTTATGGACTCCATCCTGGGTCCATATCTTTTTTTGATCAATTGAGCAGGCTCTTTGTAGACTATTTTGAGAGCATCCATCTCTACTTGAAGTACTCGGATAGCCTTTTCTTTGTAGTGCAGCAGGAGGGCGAATCTCTCTGAAAGTATATGGCTCATTTCAATACGGCCATTCTTGAAGTCAAAGACTTTAATAAGTCCGTTGTAATGTCAGCCTTAAAGCAAGGACTTAGAAGTTACCGTCTGACCTACTTCTTCAACAAGAACTTTCTAAAAAATTATGAAGCAATGTTAGACGGAATCCAGAAGTACGCCCACGCTGAGAAAGAAGAAAAGTTGAGCAAAAAGAGGAAGAAAAAAGATAAAAAAGAAAAGAAGCAACCCTGTGAGGAAGAATGTAGAAATCAGTGGAGTAGTAGTGAGCTACCTAGAAAAAACTTGAGGTCCCAAAGTCCTCCCTGAAAATATGATAGCTATATTGTCTGCTCCTCGATCACATATTCTAATGGAGATAGAAAATCAAGGATATCTTCACCGCCCTAATCCCATGAAGTCCCCTACCGATAAAAGAAACAAGAGCAAATTCTATTGCTTTCACCAAGATCATAGGCATAATACTAAAGAATGCCATCAACTCAAAGATAAAATTGAGGCTTTAATCCATTGAGACTATCTCAGCAAGTACATTCAAGATCAGACGAACCAGGCCCTGGAGCCACGTCAGAGACTTGGTGACACTTCTGAGCACAATCGGTCAACTGTAGGAGTCATCAACATAATTTCACAAGATAGTAAATCTCGAGGGACATCCAGGAATCCCTCCCCTAAGAAACAATACACTAAAAATATCATTTCTTTTTTTGATGATAATAATCAGGGGGTCCAGACATCCTACAGTGATATTATCGTCATTTCCATGATGATAGCAAACTATGATGTAAACAAAATTTTAGTTGATAATGAAAGCTCAACAGACGTATTATTCTATGATGTCCTCTCAAAAATAAATTTGCTCAATAACTTGAGATAGGTTGGCAGCCCTCTAGTTAGATTTTTAGGCAATTCTATGGTATTTAAAGAAGAAATTACACTACAGTCACTGCTAGGAAAGAACCCTATCGGTCAACAGTATGGCTTACATTCCTAATTGTCAAAATTTTATCTGCATACAATGCCATTCTTGGCCGACTTGAACTCAACGCCCTTAGAGCAATAGTTTTAATTTACCACCTGTTAGTCCGGTTCCCAACCAGATTAGGAGTTGGGGAGATGCGTGGGGATCAGACGGTGGCTAGACAATGCTTTCTGATAGCCTCCAAAATGAAGGAACCAGCTAGAAATCCACCAATAGAAATTTTCGATCAAGATCGTGAAAGCGAGGTAAAAAAAATTGAGGTGGGTCGATGAAACCACTCATCACTATTTCTTTAAGAAATGATCCAGAAAAAATCATTCGAATAGAAGCTCGATTAAATACTGACCTCAAGAAAAAATTAATTTTTTTCTTTGACAAAATGTTGATATGTTTGCATGATCAGCCTTAAATATGCCCAAAATTTCTGCCGACGTTATTATGCACAGGTTAAATATTGATCCCAAGCATAAGCCTATAAAGCAAAAGAAGAGAAGTTTTGTTCTAGAGAGACAAAAAGCAATAAATGAGAAAGTCGACAAATTTTTGAAAGCAGGATTTGTTAGAAAAGCATAATATTCGAGCTGAATAGTCAATATAGTAATGGTTAAGAAGGCAAGTGAAAAATGAAAAATCTGCATTAATTTTATCGATCTCAATAAGGCTTATCTAAAGGATAGCTTTCCTCTGCTAAAAATTGATCAATTAGTTGACGCAATCTCAGGGCACAAGCTGTTGAGCTTTATGGATGCCTTCTCTAGCTATAATTAAATCAAGATGGTCCCTGAAGATGAAAAAAATACGGCATTCATCATCTATAAAGGTTTGTATTATTATAAAATGATGCCATTCGGACTGAAAAATGCAAATGCAACCTCCTAGCATCTAGTCAACAAAATCTTTAAGCACCAGATCGGACATAATATAGAAGTTTATGTTGATGATATGGTGGTCAAAAGCATAGAAGAAGATTGGCATATTATCGACCTGGATGAAGCTTTTGTAGAGCTTCGTAAGCATCAAATGAAACTTAATCCCAACAAGTGCATCTTCGGAGTTACGGTCGAAAATTTCTTGATTTTCTCGTAACCCAAAGAGTAATAGAAGCTAAGCCCGAGAAAATCCAGGCACTACTCAAGATAAATCCTCCTAATTTTTTAAAATAAGTACAACGACTCACTGAGCGAGTGGCATCACTTAGCAGATTTATATCCAGGTCAATCGAAAAATGCCTTCCATTCTTTAAAACATTGAAGCAAATCAAAAATTTCAAATGGATGGAAGAATGTCAAGCCGCTTTTGATGAGCTCAAGGCATATCTCGACTCAATTCCTTTATTGTTGAAATCCATTGAAGGTAAGGATTTATTCACATATTTATCCATCTCACTTAACACTGTCAGCTCGATTCTAGTTCGAGATGATGCAGAAACACATAGACCCATCTATTATACTAGCAGATTACTGTGAGATGCATTGACTCGATACTCTAGAATGGAAAAGATGATTTATTCTCTGATCACGATAGCTAGATGGCTTCGACCTTATTTTTAGGCTCATTCTATCATTGTCTTGACAAATCAACCATTAAGATCGGTCCTTCAATGACCTGATACCTCTGGCCAATTAGCTAAATGGGCCATTAAACTCAGTGAATTCGATATCTACTATCGATTCAAACCTTCCATGAAAGCACAAGTGCTAGTCGATTTGTGGTGGAATGTTCAATACATGAAAATCCGGTCCTAAAAAGTCAGGTAGAAACTACAGAAGAATCTTATTACCTCTTGCATGTAGATGAAGCTTCCAATGCCCAATGGAGTGGCGCTGGTCTAATACTGACAGACCCAGAAGGGGTCATCACTGAACATGCTTTGAGATTCAATTTCAAAACTTTCAATAATGGAACTAAATATAAAGTCTTCATTGTAGGACTCAAAATGGCAAAAGAGTTCAATATCAAGAAGCTCAAGGGTTTAGCGACTCCTAATTTATCGTTGGACAAGTACAAGATCATTATGAGGCCAGAGATTCTATTATGTCTCAGTATTTACATAATGCAAAAAAACTATCTAAAAACTTCGAGGATCTCGAAATTATTCAAATATCGAGATCGAAAAATGTCCAAGCTGACGCACTTTCACACCTAGCAACATCAGAATTTTCCGACCTCAACCAAAAAATATATATTGAGGTCCTTGAGAAACCCAGCATAGAGGCCCAATTGATCGCCCAAATCAATTATGAACCAAGCTGGATAGATCCTCAAATACAATACCTGGATAAAAGAATATTGCCTAATGATCCCGTAAATATAAGGAAAATCAAGAGGCAAGCATCCTGGTATATCATTCTAGATGGAAAACTCTATAAATGATCATTCTCTCTTTCATTACTCCGATGCCTAAGGCCTTCGAAAGCTGACTATGCCCTTCGAGAGGTCTATGAGAGAATCTATGGCAACCATCTAAGGGACAAATTTTTACCGTATAAAATCATTCAATAGGATTATTATTAGCCAACTATACAAAAAGATGCACCTGATCTTATCAATAAATGCGACCAATGTCAAAGGTATGGTAATATTTAACACCAACCAGTTGCTGAACTCATTTCTATTACTGCTCCTTGGCCTTTCGTCATTTAGGGGATGAATATCCTGAGACCATTTCTCATGATAGCAGAAGAAAGAAAATTTTTGATGGTCACTATGGATTACTTCACCAAATGGATGGAAGCTGAACCACTTGCACAAATCACAGAAAGAAAGATACGAGACTTCGTTGGAAAGTCAATCATATGTTGTTTCGACCTACCTCGGATAATCATTACTGATAATGAAAAGCAATTTGGTAATGTAAAGTTCAAGAAATTCTGCTCTGAGTTGCATATTAACCATATTAACCATAGATTAACCTCAGTGAGATATCCATAATCCAATGGAGAAGTCAAAGTTATAAATTGAATAATTCTCCAGGATGTCAAAATTAGATTCACTGAAGCCAAAGGTCTCTGGACTGATGAACTATACAACATTCATTGGGCTTATAGAAGCACTTCTAGATGATCAACTGAAAAAACACCCTTCAAACTCATATTTGGATAAGAGGTGGTAATACCCATAGAAATTGATCTTCCAACACCAAGAACAGAGAGCTTCCATGAAGAAAGCAACTCATATCGATTGAGAGCCGACCTCGACTTATTAGAAGAAACCACGAAAAGAGCCCAAATTCGAATGACGACCTACAAACAAAAGGTGGCTAGGTATTACAATTCCAAGATAAAGCCAAAATTTTTTGACAAAGATGATTTGATACTTCATTGAGAAGAAGTTTGAAAATCCCTAGAGCAAGGAAGCTTGCCCCAAATTAGGAGGGGCCATATCGAGTTACTAAGGTAGTTCGACCAGGAGCCTATGAAATTAAGAATCTAGATGGTTCAAGCATTCTTAGAACATGAAATGCAGAAAATCTTAGAGTATACTATCAATAAATTTTGAATAAAGATTGAAAATTCTATCTTATTGAAGACTTCTTTAAGACATTGAAATTCCTCTAATCATCTCGGTTAAATACCGACCTTCGGATTGGTAGAGCCCCGAAAGGCATAGGAGATAAGATCTTCATATTCTAAAATTGGATCTCTAGATCGGTAGAGCCCCGAAGGGCACAGGAGATAAGATCTCCATATTCCTTAAATCTAATCTCTAGATCGGCAAAACCCTGAAGGGCACCATAAGAGATAAGATCTTCATATTCTAAAATCCGATTTCCAGATTGGTAGAGCTCCAAAGGGCACAGAAGATAAGATCTTCATATTCTAAAATTCGATCTCCAAATCAGTATAGCCCCGAGGGGCATAGAAGATAAGATCTTCATAATCTAAAGCCTCGAAGATCTTCAGATCGATAAAACCTCGAAGAGCACCATAAAAGATAAGAACTCCATATTTTAAAATCTAATCTCCAGATCGGTAAAGCCCAAAGAGCACCATAGAAGATAAGAGCTCCATATTCTAAAATCTGATCTCTAGATCAGTAAAGCCCCAAAGGGCATAGGAGATCAGATCTCCATATTCCTTAAATCTGATCTCGGGATTGGTGGAGCTCCGAAGAGCACAGGAGATAAGATCTTCGTATTCTCAAATCCGACCTCCAGAGCGGTAAACCCTCGAAGGGCCCATCAAGAGATGAGATCTCCCCTATACCAATCTTTGGATCGATAATACAGAATCTCTATCTAAAGTTGATCTTTGGATCGATATTATTATGGATTTTTATTAATTTTTGATCTCCGAATCAAGGTTATTACGGATTCCTACTAAATATCGATCTTCGGATTGAAGTTATTATGGATCTTTGAAAATGCTGATCTCACGATCGATGTCATCTTGGGACTCTTATTTATCGATCCTAGAATTGACATTACATTGGACTTCTATCTATTATCAATCTACGAATCGATGTTATATGGAATTTCTGTTAATCTCTGATTTGCGGATCTATGTTATATGTGACCTCCATCAGAAATTGATCTTAGAATCAAAGCTATTGTGGAGTTCATTAAATATGAATCTCCAAATCAATATTATCTTGAACTTCTATTAATCACTGACCATAGAACCGATGGACTTTTATCTGATATTGATCTCTAGGTCAATATCTTTTTAAATAATTACACCAAGATTTTATCGAGATGAAGTCATTTATTATTACTTGAAAAATCTATGTAAAAAGCATTACAGTAAATTATATCAGATCAAAAAAAGCCAATATCAAGAATACATAGATAGTTGTTAGAAAAAAAAGAATTTATTTCATTCGAAGAAAGCTTCTTACAAAAGACCGATATTGGGCCAATACAAAGAAACCAAGACAAAAAAAAAAAAAAAAATACAAAAATCAGGCATCCGCCTAAGGAGCTTTAGCTGGAATGGCCGTCGTATCATCCTCTAATGAGATGACTTCAATAGAAGCTGAAACTTTGGTAGGCGCGAAGCTGGGTGTAGGAGCCTTAGTAGGAGCAGCTACCAAAGCTTTGATGGGGGTGGAGGCCTCAACCTTGGGGACCAGAGGGGCGGTGGGTGCCTCGAGAGCAGGTTGGGGCACTTATGCTATAGGATCCATTTCCAGCGCCGCCTGGATGTCAACCCCAAAAGTCAAGGCAATAGCAGCCTCCTAGGTAACCCCGCTCAGATCCAAGTTAGGAAAGAGTCTCCCAACCAAGTCCTTGCAACTGATGAACCCACTATCAAAGCCTTCTCCTGAAGCCTCCATGACTTCCTCCTCGAAGACTTCGAAGAATCTGTACTCCTCCACAGCCTAGGCAGTGGCTGACTTTCAGTGCTCTAAATCCCTCTGGTAACTCAATAGGACCTTGTTGTGGATAGCCAAGATCTCCTCCCATGAAGACACTATCTCCTCTAGCTCCTGCACTTTGGCCTCCAAGTCGGAGATCTTAGAGACTTCTCATCGTAGCTCCAGCAGCTTTTCCTCTCCTTTATTAGCTTTTCTCTAGATGTTCAATAAGACTTCATTCGAAAGTTCATCGATGAGCTGGGAGTGGCACCCTCCTTGGATGGTCCGATTCTGCTATACTGTAACAGCACTGGATCTATAGTTCAAGCGAAGGAGCCGAAGGTACATCAGTGCATCAAACATATTCTACGTCGCTACCATCTTATATTAGAGATCATGGAGCGAGGTGACATCGAGCTTTAAAAGATTGATGGAAAGGAGAACGTGGCCGACCCCTTTATTAAAGCTCTTAGAATCAAAGAGTTCAACAATCACAAATGGAAGATGGATATTCGATACTGTTGAGTGACTTTAGTCTAAGTGAAAGTTGTTGGAAAATGTATCCTAAAGCCAATCATTTATGTTATAGATGGTTGAGCTAATTATAATTATATTTGAATTATTAATGAATAAAATTATTCTTTTGGTATATTCATTACTTTGTATGTCTTTCTTTAATGAACTCTTCTGTGATGAAGTTCTCAAGACTATTTAGACTCGATAAAGAAGAATTTATCATTTAGTTCTCAAATATATTCGCGATCAAATGATTCGTTGTTATTAAGAATGATAACGTATCGAGTGTACATCATTGTGTGCCATAAGTATTGGTTATCCTGTTAACCAAGAAATATGGAGATATTGTTATGGCATGCAGATGAAGTATAGAAATATATTTTATTGAACATGATCCAACTGCGGAGCTCTCTACCATCAAGAGTTGCTCACGAAGGATATGGTTATGAGTGTTTCTTAGACCTGAGATCACCACGGTGACCTACAAATAACTCACTACACTTAGGTACCGAACTATCTGAATTTCTAATTCAGTGATGGAAGGGTACTAGGTGCAGTCAAGTACTTGATTTATCGGTGTGTGAGTCAATATGGGATTGACCCTTCCAAGTGTTGGAGCAAGTGCATCGCTATATTTCAAGT
This sequence comes from Cocos nucifera, assembly GCA_006176705.1. Taxonomy (NCBI): domain Eukaryota; kingdom Viridiplantae; phylum Streptophyta; class Magnoliopsida; order Arecales; family Arecaceae; genus Cocos; species Cocos nucifera. Next base: position 2,679,816 of record QRFJ01000089.1, on the reverse strand, counting down.
TAGCAAATTCTCGATCGGGGTAGTCCATATGATGGACGCTAAATTTTGAAATACACTATGGATGAATTTTAAGATTGATAGTAAATCCTAAATCATCTTTTGAGCATCGAGGTCAAGGAGATAAATTATATGATAATCATATGCCACAGGTTCGTCAATGTTGCATTATAATTATTCAATCTATCCAAATGTAGGGTACCATTGCTAGATGGTCATATCGATTAGTATAGAAAATTAGATTCTGTGCTATTGGCTTAGGATTCGAACCTATGGGGTCACATATAATAGAAGTTTCTGATGGCTGATATTGAGTCTCGATGATCTAAGACTCTGTGGTCAAGAGTCTCACTGGACTGAGACTCTATGACCAAGAGTTCCATTGGATTAAAACTCTGAATCTTTCATGTCTGAAACTTTCTAATCGAGAGTCTTGATGATCTAAAATTCTATGGTCAAGAGTTCTACTAGACTGAGACTCTGTGATCAAGAGTCCCACTGGATTAGGACACTATATCCAAGAGTCCTAATGGACTGGGACTCTGAGTCCTATTTATTTGAAACTCTCTGATCAAGAGTTTCACTGATCTAAAACTCTATAATTGTGAGTTTGATTCGTTTAGGACACTGGGTTCAAGAGTCCCACTGGTTTGGGACTCTTCAGGAGTTTCATGTTGATGGAACTCTATTGTCTAATAATCCATCCGATTTAGACTCAGATATTTTTTAAAAGATTAATTAATAATTTAATTACTAATTAATTTAATTTGATTGAGTGATAAAGATTCAATCAAGTTCGATTGAATTTGATTCGATTGAGTTTGATCCGATCAGATCATGAGATGATCTAATCGCTATGAAAGTTTTGATCCTGATTTGATTAGAATCTAGATCTAATTAATTTCTAATTTGATTAAAATTTTATTGAATTAAGTTAAGCCTAATTTGGTTGGGTTTAATCTAGTCTAATTAGATCTAGATTAATTAGTTTGGTTGAAACCAATTAGGACCAAGTCAAATAAAGTTTAAATTCAAACTCTCCCATGCGCCCACCATTTTTGACTTTTCCACTCTTATTCCATGCCCAAAATTTTGTACGTAACTTTTCTCTTGCCCAAAAGGTTTTTGTGCCTCCTCTTTTATCTGCTTTTGATCTGGTCCAAGGATTGAACCGGTTCAAAGTAAGTTGAGTTTTGAATTCAACTCAGTTTGTTGGAGGTTAGAACCAATCCAACCTTATCTACTTTCCATGCCCTCTCTTTTGTTTATCGAATATTTTTTTAAGAAATAAAAATATGTACACTCAGAAGGAGAGTCCTTCTGCGTGTTAAACATATGGGAGGAGGCGTTGGATAAAGATAAGAGGCTCATTTGATTTTTAAAATCAAGTGAGTGGTTAAAACCTTCCAACCACTCAATCCTTATCTTTTCCATACACTTTTCCCATAGTATTCATGTCAATAAATTATGAGAATTTTTGTGTGTGTATAAGAAGGGGTAAGCATTATATGATAAAAATTTTAGAGTAATTGGACATTAGTTTTAGGCAAAAAAAAATCTTAAAGTAAAGGTGAGCAGGGTCCTGCAGCACTTTACTTTTCCCTCATACCTCTCTTCTCTTCTAATTTTCATCTCTAAGGATACTTAATTTTTAGATATGATCTAAATAGAGTTTATAGATCTAAAAGTCATATTTTTATAAAAATTTATTTCATATAAAAACTCCATACAGAGAGGGCGTGATAAAATTTTCAATTTATTAGGATTTTTGGGCCGAGTGAAACCCTAGATTTAGGAATCTGGGTTCGGATGGAGAGATCGAGTGCTGTGAGCATCGGATCGCTACAAAATTTGAAACATCTTTTCATCATTCTCCAGTATTTGTATTTTAATTTTTTAGAGTATCCAAAAAATTAGAAAGTATATGATCGATTGGATCGATCGTAATTAGCTATTGAAGGCCCCAGCGAGGAGCTAGCACTCCAGTGGGACTGATCGGGATCAGGAGCTCCGTATGGACCAACCATAGAGGTCGAACACATGTAAGACTATGGTTTGACATCAGAGCATTATTTGATGGATTCATATTATGGTGATCAACTATCCACGAAAAGATATTATATTTTGAACAGATAAATGTAGTAAAGAGTTTGTTGCATAGTTTTATTTTCAGATCTATATGAATGCATGCATATTGTATTTAGATCCTTAGTGTAGGACTTGATATTATGATATGATCAAAAATTAATTAATTTTTATTATATTTTAATTATTTTTAAAAAAGTTTTTAAAAGTAGCATTGCAAATCATGCACTGCATCCTTCATCTCCCTCCCAGTAGAGCATGCAATCAATAGGATATGCATGTATCTTGGTATAAGTAAAGTCCAACTATTCAATAATCTTCAATATCTCATAATTATTCTTTAAAATTTATGTATTATTCAGAAGAATATCTTTTAAAAGCTCCAGTATACAGTTCACTCCATTATTACTGAACATATTGGAGCATTTTGCATGGTACAATTGGATTAAGAACTCAAGCTTTTCCATCTTTTTACATCCGAGATACAATAGAATATTAGCATCCTACATTAACTTGTAGACCCTCTCTACATCCTCACTATTTATCATTCTACCAATCATAGGATCAAACATGGACGTAGATGCACCATCATTGTGGCCAACAAATGAAAAAATATCATGAATCATTTGTTCCACTCCTCCATCATGTTGATTACCTCTTTATGACCTGCCCTCACTATGTTGATCACAATAAATTTCATAATCGAATTTAAAATCATAAATAGTGAAGTGATCATTTATATCTTAACGAGATAGCCATGGCCCAGTCATACACTTTTTATAAGGATATTAGATAAGTATGTGATCCCAAAATTTTTTTATAGCAAAATTAAAAAAAATTTGAAGTCCAACCTTATATTCTGACGAGAGCCTATTAAACTTTATCCACTTCTTATCTATTATAAAAATTGATGATACTATAATTAAATCATGTGTGGAACTTACAATATATACTAATGCATTATAAACAAATATGCATTATAAATAAAAAATGCATCATAAATAGGGATTGAAATAAATATCATATGTAGAACTCATATTAAATATCATTTTTAAATATGCAATAAATGTATCATATCATCAACTTATACGTAAAGATAGGTCCTTCCCATTCAAAAATTGTATTGATTCTATAGCTTCATTACAATAATCAAACGATATGCAACAGGGATCGAACAAAATTTTGGCAGTATTTCTCTTTAGTTCTCTTATGTAGGGAGAACAAAGAAAAATTCTATCCAAAATTTTATTCGAGATCCTTAGTATATTATTTGATTACTGTAATTATCTATAAAATTATTTATAATTTTTAAACTATCTAAATTGGATAATCAATTGATCATTGTATATAATTCTTCCATTCGTATAATTACATATAAATATATAAATATTAGAGATTATGTACACTAATCAATTGATGGGTCTATCGTTATGCAATACAATAAACAAAAGTAACAAGATATAAACATCCAAAAAATTTTGTGCAATAAATTTTACAACATGAATTATATTTATAAATAATTAAGAATGAGCAATAAATAATTTCACTTTCTATTAGCGGTCAGGGGTTCTCTTAGCGACTGGCACGACCTACGGCCGCGGGTATGGCCCCAAACCTGTCGATGGGGGTGAGAGTTCTCTTAGTGGCTGGCACAGCTCATGGCCATCGACACGGCCCAGAATCCACTGGTGATGATTTTCTTATCGACCAGCACAGTCCAAGGACTGTCCATGACCACCAACATGACAAGATCCAAGGCTACCATCATGGCACGGCTCAGAATCCATCAGTAGGAGTTTTCTTATCGATCGGCATGGCTAAAGAGCTGTCCATGGCCCCGGACACGGCACGGTCCAAGGGATGTCCAAGACCGCAGACACGGCTTGGCCCTATCCAAAATCCACTGACATGGTTCAGAATCAACCGACAGAAGTTCTCTTATCCATCGAAATGACCCTCGATCGATAGATAATTATAATATTTATTATAAAAATTTTAAAAATTATTATAAATATTATAAATAATTAATAAATAATATTATAAAATTTAAAAAAAAAATTATACTTACGACTACAGAGAGGAGGTCGCACCGAAAGCTTCGAGTATCACCGATGATGGTGCTAAAGGTAACTTGCGAATAAGAGCAAGATAATGAGATAGATAGAGAAAGAAAAAGAGAAAAGAGAGAGAAAAAGGGGAGAGAGTGTGAGAGGCGGCCCAGGGGGCACCATGGTGAGGAGGTCGAGGAGGGTGGTGATGGTGCATGGTGATGGGAGGGGCGACCCAGGGCGTGGGGGTGGCAGGGGTTGGGTGATCGATCGGGGAGGGGTGGGGAGGGGCCAAGAGGCGGGGGCGGACGGGGATGGGGGCCAAGGGCGGGCGCGGTGATAGGGAGGGTTGGACCGGGAGGTAGAGGTGGTGGGGGTTGGGGGATCGATCGGAGAGGGGTGGGGAGGGGCCGAGAGGTTAGGGGCGATTGGGGATGGGAGGGCTAGGGGTTGGCGTAGTGATAAGGAGGTTAGGGAAGGGGGGGCGAGCGGGGAGGAGGGGGGCACTGAGAGGCGGGGGTGGTCGGGAGAGAAGGAGGAGCGATGCCGACTTGGGAAGGAGAGGGGTAGGATCTCACCGACGGCGAAAAGAAGGGAGAGGGGGGAGAGAGAGAGAGCATGGGAGAGGAAATCCAAAATTGAGGATTTTAACCTAACCTATGGTAGCAATTTTCGAATCGCTGCAATAGTTCTATGGCAGTGATTTTCTAACCTCTGCCATAAGTTAAAAATTAATTTTTCATATTTTTACTCTAAATATTATATAATTTTAAAATTTAATATTTATTTTTATCATTCATTATCTAAATAATTATCATTAGAGTATCGTCACAAAAGATCACCTCGATCCGATGGCTCTAGCTTCATCAATTAGAAAAATTTAATTTCAACAATCATGAATGACGATGTGATGATTTGATAGATGGAGACATAAGATAGATTCAAAAATCTGCAACAATGATCTCGGTAACATTTATAGCATACTATCAAAGTTTTACTTCAATCGGATATCGTTATCATGGTCATTTTAGTATGGAATGATTTCGACTGTTAAATTAGAAACAAGCGATCAAAGGACTAAACGGCATCCGATTATGAGATAATTTTTTAGTTAAATAATCTTTACTATAATTTTAATAGTTTTAGGTAGCGATAACTATAAAATTTAAATTATTTTTGTATGAACTGTTCACGTTAAGCAGATCTTGCAAAAGTATGAGCATAACTACCAATGGAGTTCAAGAATGGTTATCAAGCAATGTATAGTTTTGGATCGTTCTTAAACCCACAAGTTGAATTTTATGATTACCACTATAAAAATAATTAAAGTAGTAGCCAAGATTATTTATGAAAAAAATTATCTCATAATTGGATGTTGTCCGGTCCTTTGATCACTCGTTTATCATTCAACGGTCAAAATCATTCTGTACTAAATTTACTAAGATAATAATATCCAATTGAAGTGAAACTTGGATAGTATGCTATAAACATCATCGAGATTATCATTGTAAATTTTTGAATCAATCGGAGGTCTCCATCTATTAGATCATTACGTCGTCGTTCGTGATCATCGAAATCAAATTTTTCTAATCGATGAAGCTAGGACCATCGGATCGAAGTGATCTTTTATGATGATACTTTAATGATAATTATTTAAATAATAAATAATAAAAATAGATATAAAATTATAAAATTATATAATATTTAGAGTAAAAATATGAAAAAAAAATATAGTAGTGGTTATGCAAAATCGCTATCATAGGTCCGATCTATTGCAGCGGTTATTCCAAATCATTGCTATAGGTTTGACCTATGACAATGGTTCTTTGTAAATGCTGCCATAGATCCGACCTATGGCAGTGGTTTTTTGTAATCGCTGCAATATGTCGGACCTATGATGGCGGTTCTTTTTAACCACTACCGTAGATCCTATTGCAGCGATTTTGAAAATCGCTGCTATAGTATGCACTGCCATAGATCCTTTTTATAGTAATGAAGGCCTTTTTATCCTCAGACAGAATAGATTTATTGGAGTTTCAGTGAAATCGAGGGTTACCCCAGCGAACACCGAAACCCCAAGGGATATTAGAAAAATAAAGAAAAAATGACTCTTTCGATCGTGAATGGAGGAAGGAAGGGCAAGACCAAATTTACAATTAAGTTTGAGTGAGAAGTACTACCAACCTTTTTTAGTAGGATGTTTTTTCAAAATAAAAAGAGCTCTAAAAAGAAAAGTCCTAAGGTTTATAGCAATGAAGCTATAGCAAATGATGAAGACTAAGATGATCCTAATAGCATTGCGGGTGATCAGGATCGATTGCAAACCATAATAATCTAATATATTATAAATGAAGGGGTGCAAAGAAAATGCAATCCAGATTGAAGTGACTCGTTATAAAAGGCCACACAACTCTCAAAGGACTGTATAACCCGATCACTTGGCCTGGGAGCTCTAAGTTGAAAGTTATCAGAGATGAAATACTTCTCCTTGAGCTTCTCAAGGTCGGCATTTATTAAAATTGAAGGCTCAGATCTAAAGCCAAAATAGTCTAAGAATCTTCTTACTAGAGACTCTGAACTATCATTACCAGAGACACTAGCCTCGACAACAGCCTGAGATGGATTATTCACCTCAATGATGAGCAGAGACTAGGTTGATCAGATGTCATGGCCATCTAGGACTAATTCTCTCCTTCTATCATCATCAAGAGAAGTACTCTCCTGAGAAGATATGGATGAAAGGAAAAAAGAAGAACAAAAAGGACAAAAGAAAAGATTAAGAAAAAAGAAAATAGTGAAGGAAAGAGGAAAGTTCTAAGAATATTGACCAAGGCCAGATCGGTAATATATCGACCACAACAAAGTTCAGATCAAAAAACCATTGTTCACAATATACAAGCCAGATATGGCTCTAGATCGGTATTCAGCCGACGACAGTCATAAAATCAGATCAGTACTTTGTCAATATGAAGATAGGCAATCACTGAGTTTCACGAGAGGTTAGATTTTTACCGATTAAAACTACAACTACTCACGTGAGCTCAAAATCAGTCACTCTGCGATCTTGATATCTAAGATCATTATAACACCGACCTCATCATATATCCAAATCAGTGTTTTACCGACCTCAACATCTTTCGAAAGCCAACTAAGCGCCAACTATGCTTCCACCTAATTGCGGCCCTCTTCTAGCTGTATTACAACTAATTATCACCAAGGCAAAACAGCTAACAACTGCAATTTAGCTCATCTTAACAAACTAACGGTCTAACAAACTTTTTTTAAGGTCTGAGCAATCTTCTCTATAAATAAAGGGGTAGGGTACTCTTTCAGGATAAGCTTAAATACAAATTCACAGAGTCAAAACTCTACTGAAATTGGCTCTCAACTTTTCTACTGAAGGAAGATCGAACCACTCTTCCTTCAAATTCTCTCTTTCTGCCTTTCAATCTTTCATTTCCACTATTTATTGACAAGGCTTTAACTGACTTAAATATTGGAAGATCCTAAACTATAGGACGATTCTTGAACTTTTCTTGCAGACTAGCCCATAATCCGCATTGAATCAACTCGATCAACTCTCCAGTATGAATCTCTTCGACCATCTGAAGCCTTACTACAACACATCTACGGGGCCAACTCTCAAAGATTTAGCTCATACTTGCAATGGAGTGTTCCTTGAGGCAAAGGATCACAGCCGTAGAACCATCCTTCTATAGAAAGAGGGTGATCATAAAAATGGATGGTTGATACCTATCCCCTGCCAAGAGGATGTCATGGTGCAATACTGACAAGATGATCTAGGATTTTCAAATTATTGCAGGTTTTATATCCTGCTGGTAGAGTTCATGACATGATGCATAAGGCCATGAAAGCTTGCGAAGCTATTTGGAGTTTGAGCCTTTAAAAACTATAGAGGCGTTTTACATGGGTGGGCCTCAAAGCTTTTGCAGCCTGACGCTTAATTGTTTTAATAAAATAAGGATACATCTTCGGAAGGAGTTGGGCTATAGAATTAGAATAAAAATAAATAACTTTCATTTCAATTGATCAGTTAGGAAGAATTTTATTCTCATTCTAATTTCAAGAGGAATGAAAATGCACCCTAATCTCAAAATATAATTCTAACTCTTTCTCTCTTAGTATTCAAATTTCATTCTAAATTTGATTCTGATTTCAATTATGAACCAAATACGTTGGAGAATATGATCATTTTGATTCTTTTTTCAATCTATTTTAATTTTGATTATAAACCAAACGCACCTTAAGAATAGATAAATTTTTGTCATCTATATATTTTGCTATTGGCTTGGATAATTCATTTTTGGTTCCTAAGATGCATTTAGTTTGCGATTAGAACCAGAAGAAGAATTGGAATGAATTGAAATAATAATCTAAATAGTTGCACATGTTTAATTCATGATTGAAATTTGAATCAAAATTAAAATAAAATTTAAATACTAAAAAAAATAAAAATTAAATTTTGAGGATTATAGCATTCTCATTCTCTCCTGCAATAAAAATGAGAATGAAATTCCTTTCAATCAAAATGACCCAAATGAGAGTCATTCTCATTTTATTCTGGAATTCAACTTTTTCCAACACAACATATCCCTCGTTCCTCGTTCTTCATGCATTGAATGCCCAGATCCCCTTTTTCAAACTTTAGAATTATTTTTTAAATATTACTTTTTAATATTTATTTTAAAATATATTCTATTTTTAATTTATTTTTTAAAATATAATAATTAGACTAACAGGCCGTGAGGTAGCGAAACTACATGTTGAACATGCGATTTCAAGCTTAAAATCGCATGTTCAACATACGATTTTATGGTGACATGATATCTCATAGATAAAAAAAATTAAATTAAATTAAATATGAAAAAAATGATTTCAGATAAAATCTCATTTTTAACATGTGATTTCTATTTTTTTCTTTTGTTTTTCTTCTCCTGTACATGGCACGGCAGAGGGTTCTTTCTTTTTTTTCTTCACTGCTCTCTCTCATCTTGCAGCCGGCCAGATGGAGGGGCCCGGATGGTCGCCGATGCTCATGCAAAGTTGTGGGGGCTTGGATTTGCTAGGGCCGTGAGAGAGAAGTTGAGAGGATGGTGGTGCCATGGGATCGTGGAGGGTGTAGAGAGTGGTTGCATGGGGTGCGGTAGGCACGGGAGGCACCCAAGGCCGAGGGAAGGAGAGGAGGGTTGGTGGCACCGAAGTTGAGGGATGTGGGTTTGCCAAAGCTAGGGGATGCCAATTCGCCGAGTTGGAGGAGGAGAGAAGAGGGGATTTGGTAGTCGCACAGAGCTGGATATGGCAGGGATGGTGAGTGCAGCACGGATGATGGTGGGGCAGAGTAGCCTGTGCTACGAGAGGAAGGGAGAGAAAAGAGGTGCTACAAGAGGAAGAAAAAAAAATTAAAAAATTAAAAATATATATTTTTTAAAAAAAATTAATTTAAAAATATTATTTATATAATAACATATTATTTTTAAAAAATTAATTTTCAAAATTTAATAATAAAATATTATTTTAAAAAAATATTTTCAAATAATATGTTATTATTAATAAAATAATAAAATAAAATGAGATTTTTTAAAAAATATTATTTTTTAATGTGATTTATTCTTTTTTCTCCGTACATTATGTGGCTAGCATTCTTTTCTTTCTTTCCTACTTTCGTGCAACGTATGGCTAACATTGCTTTTTTTTTCGCTTCGCTCGATCGAGGAGCACGGACAGAGGGGCATGGGCGATCGCCGATACTCGCACAAAGCTGTAGAAGCTCGAGTTTGTCGGGGCAGGGGGAGGGGATGACGGCAGCGTGAAGCCATAGAGGATGCAGAGGACGATCGCACAGAATGTAATAGGCACGGAAGAGTCAGTGATTATTAATAGATTAATAATATTTAATTAATAATATTTATTAATCAAATAATAATATTTTATCAATATTCAAAAAATAATATTTTTTTATTATTAATAAATAATAATATTTTTATTATTATTACTAAAATAATATTTTATTATTTATATTTAGTTAATAATATTTATTAATCAAATAATAATATTTCATTAATATTTAAAAAATAATATTTTAAAATTATTAATAAATAATAATATTTGATTATTATTAATCAAATGTATTGTATCTACTATTCTGTTCGCATCCAGCTCCGCACAACCACCAAACCCCCTCTCCTTTCTTAGCCCCAACGAACCCGCATCCCTCGGCTCCGACGCCACCAACCCCCCTCTCCTTCTCTCCTTGATCTTGGGTGCCTCCCGCACATCTCATGCAACCACCCTCTACATCCTTCGCAATCTTGCACTACCGCCGTCCCCTCTCCTTCCCTCTTTTAGTCTCGGTGAATTCGAGCTCCCATGGCTTTGTACGAGCATCGGCAACTGCCCGCACCCCTCCGATCGGCCGGTCGCGTGATGTAATTTTATCTAAAATCATATTTTTCATATTTAATTTTATTTTTATTTTGTTTCTATCTACGAGATGTTATGTCAGCATGGAACATACTTCGTGGTTTTGCCACCTCATGTCCCCATTGATTCAACTGCTGTATTTTAAAAATAAATTAAAAAATAAAATAGATTTAAAAATAAATATTAAAAAAATAATATTTAAAAAAAAGAAAAAAAGAAAAAAACCAAGGCTTTGGCTGGATTACCTGATCTATGCCACTGCGAATCAACTTTCCTAATTTCCATGCTAAGAACTTCCGTATTTATCTTCACCGCCGAAAGGAATGGCACCAAACAGGGCCCCATGAGCGCTCAATGTTCAATGGAGTTCGGACCCATTGACCTCCACTTTGAATCGCAAAGCTGAAAGGCCAAAAAGTGCTAATTTTATAGCGGGACATGAAATAAAGCCATCGCAAAGATGAGAAAATTAACTAATGCCGCGAGCATAAAGCCAGGAGGTGGTGGGTGTCTTCGCTACGTCTGACAGGATATTTGTATTACCATTTTCACTGGATGGACGATTGAGTGCTGGCTTTCGGGCACCATTAATGAAATCTATAAGAAAGCAATTGGACTTACGTTGGCATGGGACCTAAAAGAGCTTGGATCAACTTGGTGGTGGGCCCAAATAATTCTGTCTGTAAGACTTAAAAACTAAGAATCAAACTGGTAGATTAGCCTTGTCCATCCAAGGACGAATACACCGCATCATTTGGTGCTTGCTCCTCCTCTTTTGAATTGCTGCTGATTACCTGCGGGACACATGGGCCTTAGGAAACTGGTCATATGCAGCTGAGAAACAAATAAAATCATACGAAAAAAAGCTGCTGAAAGAGGATGGGCATGGGTTAAAAATGATAAGGATGGTAGAGAGCATCACCTTCCAATTATGGATGTGAGTCTCAAGGCATCCCCTACTCCATTCTTATCACGAAAAAGATAAATTATATATCCTACACCATTTCATATGGTCGTTCAATCAGCTTATCGTTTTTATCTTATTTATGCTCATCTTTATAATTGGATAGCATAATGCATCACTATATGAATACGCGTTACATAAAATATATTTTTTTAAAAAAAAACCGTACGCTGTGGATGCTTGATGTAGTGGCCAAGTGGCCGAGGTCATGAGCTTGAGTACATCATTTTTTCTTCACCAGGTGTGGCTCAAGTGGGTCACGCTTTCACACTTTCTTTGTGCAACTTGCGTACTTGCGTAATATTCGGTACCCGATACTTTGCGTGGTGCGGTTGCAGACAAGAATTTTATTTTGACAATCGGATGTCGCTTGGGTGTGATAGCCGTTAGGACAATTACCTCGAAATTGAACGATGCCTAGTTGTTTTACATCTCCGTAAACCAGATTCTTGTACGAAGCTCGTAAAAGTAATTTTGAGCTTGAGCTAAGCCACATGATATGTGCAATTTGCCACGAAACTTCCATGTTACTTGAATTCAATGTGAATGATATTTCGAAAAAGACAAAATTCACCAAAAGCCCTGCATGCCTTCTTGGTTGCCCATGCTGTGCTTGTGCGTTAGTTAAACAAGCTTTGGCAGAAGCTCGGATCGCCTAAGAAAGGTCCAAAGTTGGGTGAAGGAGAAGAATAGAATCAGAATTCTCAAATCTTGGCTTAAATTGAGAGAATCAATTGATCCTATGAGCATTTTGTTGATAAGGAAAAGATATTTCATGGGACCTGAAGCCCTAAAATAAATTAAATCTAGATGCTTGGGAAGGGCAAAAAAATGTTTTGCACCGGATTGCTAAAATAGAACTTGTTTTCATTGCTTTTCGTTCATCTTTTCAGCCTAAACAATGATCATGAAAACCTAAAACAAAGCTTAAACTACACAGGATTTCCGGTAACAAGGAAAAGATTATGGCTATTTAAGTATTGTACGAAAGAGCAGCAACACCAGGAAGCTGATTAATAGCATCACACGATTTAAGTAACAACGCCCACACCACAATCCATATACGCAGAGACCGACAAAATATCCAGAGGCTTGGCGACTCGGCTCAGAAGCCGATCCCGGTCGCGCCGATGGGCCGATGCCCGTCCTTCCAGAAGCAGGCATCCGGTGCCAGCCTTGCCGACGATCTAATCGGCTCCGACTTGCACCGCGTCAGCAGGAACGGCCCGTACGCCGGCGGCGGCGGCTTCGGCCCGGCGGGGGCCGCGACGCTCATTAGCTTCTGCTCGATGGCCGACGCGGTGGGCGGCACCGGTGGCGGAGGCGGCGGCGCGGCCTGAAGGAACGCCGGCTCAGCGGGTGACGTCACCTCCGTATCCTCACCGTTCTCCACCTTTTCGATCTTCGCTCCATCTCCTTCGCCTCCTCCTCTCCCACAGCAGCCGCCGCAGTCACCTCCGCTACCTTTAGGGAGATGGCGGTGGTGGTGGGGCCGCCCCCGGAGGAAGTCGGTGCTGCAGACCCACGTCTCCTTGGAGACCTCCATGGAAAGCTTCGGCTCATACATCATTAGTAGAAGGCAGTCCGGCAGCTCTCTTCTCTCCTTTCCCGCATTAACTTTAATCCCTTCCTCTACCTTGCCATTCTCCTCTTCTTTTCTCCCTCCTCCATGTTCTTCGATTTCTTCGTCTTCTGTGGCGTTTGACTTTTCCAATGTCTCGGCTTTTCTCGCTTCCTCTCCCTTTGCGAAGCTATCTTCTTCTTTCTTCTCCTCCTCCTCTTCATGGAGCGCATTCTCTTCTTCTGGTATGACTTCTTCTTTGTCAATGGAGAAGCTCCATCTTCGCTTACCTTCGATGGAGAAGCTGGCTCTCCTGGCTTCTCTCTCATGGGAAAAGCTGTGCCTCCTCGCGTCCCTCGCTGTGGAAAAGCTGTGCCGCCTCTTTTCCTTGTTCCTCAAGGAGGAGTTGCGCCTGCTTCCTCCTTCCTTAGCTTTAGAAAGGCATTTGTGGTTGTGGGATCTCCTCTCTTCCTTGCCCATAGAAGAAGAGCAGTCGCTGGACCTTCTGCCTTTCTCCTCTTCCCTTTTTTTTTCGTCTCCTCTTTCAAGCATATGCGTCTCCTCTTGCAACACCGTCTCCTCTGACTTCTCCAACGACTGAGCATTCTCCACATCTCTTGGTGGGTTCCTCTGCACTTCAACAGAGTCAGCTGAAGGCCCTTCCTTTAGACTCTCTCCTCCATTCTCATTCCCATCTTGCGTCTCTTCACTTGATCTCTGTTGCTTCTCCTCCACTGAGCTTCCCATTTCTTCAAGATCTACACGCAAAATCACACCTTGAGAGCTTCTCTCTTCTTGTGTCTCCTCTTTATATACTTCTCCTGTTTCTGGACCAACTTTAGCAGCAGCAATGGCTTCTTTTTCATCTCGCTCAGTTCCAATCTTTTCTCTATCCACTTCTACAAGACCGAAGAGATGCTGCCCAACTTCAACATCAGCTTCTTCACCCTCCTCCTCTTCTTCGACTTCGACCTTGGTAGCTGGAGAACCCCAAAACCGGTTAGCCAATGCTGCCATTCGGACCGGATCGGACCTGCACCTCATCAGCAGCAAAGCATTCCTCGGCGGAATGCACGCACTCACCCTCGCCTCCTCCGCATCCCCCACCGCCAAGACCTCGTCTTTTTTCTCCGCCCCATTCCCATTTCCCACCTCCACCCCCTCCACTTCTCTCTTCTCCCTCTCTTCCATCACCAAATCCAGCTCTCTTTTTCCCCTTTCTTCGACCCCTAAACCCACCACCTCACCCCTCTTCTGCTCCTCCCCCTCCTGCATCGCCATCAACCACCGTGCAAGCACATGCCCACAAGAGCTCGTATTTCTCTTCTCTTCGCATTTTCCTCTCTTCTCTTCCCCTGTTCCCGAGGAAGAGCAGGGAGAGCTTCCGCAGGGCAGGAAGCAATTGAACTCCGTCCCGAAAGCCCGCAACCCCTCGCAAATGCTCACCGGGAGCTGATACACCCACCTCTGGTTCTTTCTCGGCCAGCACTCCTCCTCCGTCCTTCTGAAGCTCGCTTCTTTTCCGCTTCCCCTCTTCGACCTCGACCTCGCCATCGCCGCCGCTTTCGCCTTGGCCTTCTTCTTCTTGCTCTTCACCCTCACCTGGCCGATGCACGTCACCTTGGGGGAGGACGGCTCCACCGCCTCGAGTGCACATCCCTTCCTCCTCCCCCCACCGCCGCCGCCGGCTGCCACGGCCGGGAACATCGGGGACTGGCCGCCCTTGAGGCTCCCGCTGCTCCTCAGGCGCTTGCTCAGCGACGCGGACAACGACGGCGCCGCCGGGTCCCGTCCCCGGCCGGGGCTGAGCAGGGACTTGGAGGAGGTGACCCTCATGGCGGCGGCGGCGGAGGTGGATCGCGCGGCGAAGCTAATGAAGAGCTCGCTGCCGCCTCCGTTGCCGCTCCAGTAGGACTCCGGCCTCTCTCCTCCTCCCATTGTCTTGTTCTTCCTCATTTATGTAGCATTTAGAAAAGAGCGTGAGACCGTGGTCCAAGCAAGCATAAAAAGACTAGGGTTTTCCTTCTTTCTTTAGGGTTCTGGCTGCTGGCAGGGCCTTTTAGATGTAGCTTAATTAGAACGTGAGGAAGAGAGAGGATTGTGCAGGACAAAGGCCACCATAGGCTCCCTTCTTTTTTAAATGCTCATCACTAGAGTAAGTTTGTATGAATGTTTATGACCCTATCAGACAATGCACATCATCAGTCTATAAGGACATAATAGTAATTATATTGACCATACGTATCAAAATATGTTTTGGCGAGCAAGTGCCCGTTATACGGTGGCAAGCCTAGCGAATGAGTCCAAATAGAATAGGGTATCCCATTAGCCATTACCTAAAAGATAGAGAAGGCAATAGGGCGGGCATCCCATTACCTACACCCGCCTGGCGAGAAGGAACCACATGCCATTTTGGACTCTATATTTCTCACAGAATACCAACGCAGGGTGGGTCGAGGTCCCCCAAGCCCATCCAGCCGATAAACTCAAATTCGTGAATGCGTCCTACTCATCTAAAGCTAGATGGGCAAGCTGTGACGGATGGAAGCGGATAAAATTGTAAAAAATATATTTTGTTTGTTTCAGCATGCAAATCAAACAAATGAAAATAATGTAACACTAAACCACGGTGCTTCATATAATATGAAATAAAATAAAATTTTAAGACATAAAACACAATAACCTAAATATTCAATCAATAATATAAACAATAAATTTCTATCTTTATTTTTTAGAAAAATAAAGATAGAAAATAATCATTTAAAAATATCTTAAGACAGGTCCGAGGTGGGTAATGCCATTATCCATCTGTACCCTGAAGCTACTGCAGTTTTATTTTAATTGCCCGTGCTCGCCTCCTAACTTTAAATCAGCGGGATAAAATTCGTCGCGTTAGGATCGGATAAGGTAGGATATCCAAAGGATGGGATAAATTGTTGCCCCTATTTTGATTAGTCATGTAGCTAATATGGCTAGTTTAGTAGTGAGGATTTTTTTTTTTTTTTTTTTTTTTGCTTCTTGCGCGCCGGCACTAGCGATCATTTTGCTGCTTTTACACTCATTTTAGTTGAAGAGAAATTTTTTTGTTGATCATATGCATGCATGTAGTGCAATAATATTACACCATTCCTTTTCATTGACCTATATAGCCACCATTTTTTATATATTTAATTTTTAAAATATTTAAAATTTTGAATGATAAAAATATTTCTTCATAAAAATTATGATATGCATACATAAAAATTATAATATTTTTATAAAAAATATAAAATTTTATTTGAAGATACCGTAATTTTTAAAAAGAGATGTTATAATATGGTATCGAGAAAAAAAATAAATATATGCATATCTTCTTAAAAATTATGATATTTTTTTATAAAATTATGATATTTTTAAATAAAATATTATTTTTTTATAAAAATATTATAATTTTTATAAAAATATTTTTATTATTTAAAATTTTAATTATCATAGATATTAAATAAATATTAACAAATGATGATTATATGAATTAATGAAAACAAATAGTATAATATTATTGCATCTTCTTGATTGGAAGCTTTCTTAGTCATGTTCAACGGTCATCACAGAAACAGGAAAACTACCTGCTGTTAATGGCACCAATGCTTTAAGGTGCTGGCATTTTGTAGCATCACTCTTTCTGATATCCCAAAATTAAGAGGGAAACGGAACTGCAGTCTTTTTTATGGGGAAATAAATCCTTTTCAGTTGCTAAACCGCCCAAGTTGCAACCACACAAATTTGGACATGATTGATGGGAATAAAAATGTCAACAGTCCAATCAATCGATCATTTAGCGTCACGTTTTTGGCCTGAGGGAGAAGACCATCCAATCAAATGTGTGCGTATGCGTGGAGTACACGAGCAAAGTCACCAAAAGCGTGGTGCCGTCATGGTTTATGGTCCATTGAACAACTTGCAGCAGCATCCCATGCATAAATGTCGTTGTACTACTCCAGTCCAACTTGGAACAAGAAAGATTAGGAGTCAACCTTTATTGTAGACAACTCCATCACTGCATACTAATTACCATCACACGCATTGTGTGTGTGTGTGTGTGAGAGAGAGAGAGAGAGAGAGAGAGAGAGAGAGAGAGAGAGAGAGAGCTCTTCATTGGAATTTGGAGACCTGTCTAATTGAAGTTCCTAGAAGTTCCCACAACAGTTGAAATCGGGGCAAAGATGGAAGGCGGATCCTTCCTTCTCTATCATGCAAATCCAATATCGAGGCTTTGTTGGTGGTACATGGCCGAGCACATTTGTCCCTTTTTTTTTTTTAAATTTTTTTAATGGTTGATTGAACTATTTTTTCCTGTAATATCCTTTGTTTGCCAACAACGCGACTAGTCGAAACAGACGAGTTGATGTTGATCGGTTGATTCAATGCTGGTTGTTGGACAGCCTGCGAGCAAAGATTATACCACATTAAAATGCATAAGAAAACACCACTGGGTAATGTACAAATAATTAACATGGAAGACGGAGGAGATGCCTGGTCACTTGGGGAGCGTGCCATGAGGGAAAGGACCGCCAGAAAGTTCCAAAAAGGCTGTATGCCTGTGGACTCGCACATGAGGGGTGGGGGTAAAAGAGAGAGCGCGCGGAACCAGGGCCGGTGAATACTATCAATATTTAATTAAAAAAAAATTGGTACATGATGATAAGAAAAAAAAAAATTATTAAAAATGCTTTCTTTTATAAATAAATAGCATAAAAAAATTATTTATTTTTTTATTTATTAATTTTTTTTATATTTTTATATTTTTTAAGTTGAAAAAGTAATTTTTTTAATAGCATTTATTCATAAAAAAAATTATCCATCTAAAAATTAGTTAAATCATTTTTTATGAATCAATAAAATAGATATTTAATTTTATATTTAAAATATTTTATTCTTATTTTTAATATTTTCATCATTTAATATTTAATAATTTAATTATTTATTTTTTTAAAATCTAAAAAATATAAAATATATTATGAAAAGTATGAATAAATTTTAACAACTTATTTAGAGAAATAGTAATATAAAAGAACATAGATAACAGATTCTGGAGAAACTTGTTCATGCATAAAAGGATATATGTAAATTATTTTTTTATCTAAATATTATCTAAAAAATATTTATATAGAAAAATATATATTTTTAAATAAACTGCAAAAAAATGATTCTTAAGGGCTCGTTCTTTTATGAATAAATATCATAAAAAAATTAATCTATTTTTTTACTAACTAACTTATCCATATTCTCATATTTTTTAAGATACGTAAGTTACTTTTACATTAATAGTATTTATCCATGAAATGGAAGAAAATTTTATCCACCTAAGAGATGGCTAAATTATTTTTTCATAAGCTAGTAAAGTAGGTATCTAATTTTATATCTAAAATACTTCATTCTTATTTCTAATATTTTTATTATTTAATATTTAATAACTCAACCATCTATTTTTTTCAAATCTACAAAATATAAAGAATATTATAAAAAATATAAATAAATTTTAATAATTTATTTAAAAAATAGTAATATAAAAGAATATGAATAACAGATTTTGAAATAACTCATCTTTGCAAAAAAATAAATAAATAAATAAATTATTTTTTATTTAAATATTATTTAAAATTTATTTATTTAAAAAAAAATAATTTTTTAAATAAATATTTTATATGTAAAGAAACGACTATTAAGATAAAATGAGCAGGAATCTTTGCATGCTCTCTTCTCTCTTCTGCCCTCCCTCTCTATATCGTAAAAGTTGCGAACGGTGCAGCCCTCATCTTCAAAACAAGAGAGCTAATAGCAGCAAATTTCCTCTAAGTATTATTTGGATATCCGTCCTTTTTGGGACTTGGGACAGGTTCTTTTCCGAATGCAGACAAAAATCTGGAAAAGGACACCACATTTGTAGGGGACCTTCTCTTACCGTTACTGCTAAGAAAACATAAAGAGGTAATGTTAATTCGGTAGTGACATCGCAAGTGACTTATATTTTTCATTTGCTGTAATATAATTTCTGAAATAACTATAATCATGGAAACTTTAGTCCATTAGAAGAAAAGAAGGCATGCCATGGATGGCTTACGACCCTTGGAAGTAATGCATTGCATGAGCAAATTTGTCTAACATAACTATTTTTTATTTATAACTTTTTCTAAGAATATTTGAAGCGTCAACGAAAAATTATTTAGCAAGCTTACATTTTATGTCTATCCCAATTCCTCTTTCATTCCTAAAACCAAGTTTCCCTGAAAATGCGTTAATTTGCCTGGGGTAGTGGATGTCGGTACGGCTGACCGGCAACGTTGAAGGTTCCACAGTATACAGATATTAGATATTTAAATAATAATTTTTATTTATTAAAAAATAATTTTTATCTTAACACTATTTTATTGCTTGATAATTATTATTTATAATAAAAAAATTTACCAACGAGTGCTCTAAGAATATTGGTTAAGAAGCATTTAATGCTTCTTAAAAATAATAAAATATCTGAATCAAAATAATATTAAAAATAAAAATTATTATAAAAATATAATTATTTTTATAAAAATAAAAATTTTATTTTTAATATCATTTTGATTTAAATATTTTATTATTTTCATGAAACATTAAATGCTTCTTAGAAAATTATAAAAAGATATTATTAGTATCCGGCTCTCTTACTAGTTTTAAATATTTCTGGTCTAAGTTTTTTCTTCGAACAAAATTTAACTCTCTGCTTCACGTGCACTTGAACATGATAAAACTAAATAATACATTTTGTTATCATTGTTGTTCGGCAACTCTTAATTAAATGAACTAAAAATAAGTATTTCCGGATCCCTTTATTTATCAACAACTGGAATAGACAATGGCCATGCCATTTGGAACAACGAAGTCAAACACCTGTACCGTTGGGATGACCTTTACTAGGGCATATGCACGATGATGCCGTCATATCATATGCTCCATAAAGGATATGTACGGTCTGCCAGCAGTGCTTACTTATCAATGCATGAGGACTGTTCTCGCCTAATATTTTCCACAAAAATAATTAAAAAAAGCTTCAGGATAAGCACAGAACAGTACTTATTTCCGAATGACCAAGTGGGTGCCATGGGGGGGAAATTATCGCACGCACCAGGTGCGGTGCAAGTGAACAAGGGCAAATCCCGGAGCATATGCACAGTCTATAGCGCGCAGTCGGGAATTTGACGCGGTCCAATTGCACCTGGTGCATGCAATATGGAGGCGGGCCATGGGGGGCGGGGGCGGGGGGGTTTCTCAATTAGCTGCCACAGGTAAAACAGCAAACAGCCTTTTCTTATCTGCGAAGAACGAGTCAAGTCGTAGCCGGCTCGGATCCCCACATTCGTGCATTGGGTGCCATAGCTGATCCACGTACCTTGACCACGGAACGATATTGCGAAGAACAAAACGGCAGCCAGCCGGCAGAGGCAGGTGCGGCAGCATGAAGCGATGATCGGGGTTGTGTCTTACTCGAGAAAGGATTCATGTTCCTTCGCGTGAATCCACCGTCGGATCTTTCACCATCGCGTTGAGAGATGTGCCGGCTGATGAATCACGGGTTCAGATTTCTTTGAGATCCGTCCTGTGGGTGATCCAACGGTGATTCCTGCGAAGAAGGTGAATCCTTCATTTGTGCGAAAGATACAACCCCCATCGTGCATCAGGTGTGGGAGGATTGTCCGTGGGGCGGTGGTGCTTCACCGGCGTACGTGAGTTGCACGTTCTTTGAGGTCAGACGAGGCAGCGCTTGGAATTTGCCATCGTTGTGACAGCAACGCATCCCTGGCCTCGCTTCCATCCTTCGCTGACCGACCCCGTATCCATCCTTCGCTGACTTGCCCCGTTTCCGCTCCCACGGCGCTCACCGCTCACCTGGGCCCATTTCTTCGTGGTACATATGAGTCTGGCTAACCCATCACAAAGTTTCTAGAACATTATTGACCCCATGGCAAGGTCCAAAATGAGCCTCATGAACTCCCCAAGTTTGTCGTGCAAGCTAACTAGTGATTACACTGTATATATAAAAAATTCTCTGCACAACGCACAATGAGTGGTGCGCTCATGAATTTAGAAAAAAAAAATTTTGAATGTCCGAGCCAATCACCACGCGTTGGTTGCGCACCTGATGCACAAAATATTTCCCATATATATATATATATATATTGTTGAAAGCATGTTTTTTTTTTCCTTAGGACTGAAGTGAAGCATGGGCTTCTAGGAAAGCACTAGGTTCATAATCTTCATCTGATATGAGAGCAAATTGGAAGTCATTTCCTGACTCTTACCTATTTCAAAAGAGAAATTCTTTGCACATGATGATTAGCACGCGTGTGAAGCCATAGTGCAACGTCCAAAAAAAGAATTTTTTTTGTCCGAATCTGCATGCCAATCACCACATACGGTGCATGCAGTATGCAAAGAATTACTCATTTCCAAAGCTGGGTGAGTCCATCCTTTCCAAATTCCGCACTCGAGATTGCTTACTGGGCCTATCAAAAACAAACAAAAAAGAGATTGCTTCCTGGGCTTGAGGATGTGGAGTTTATTCACATTTACTGAGCCAATCATGCTACCGAGTGGATTGCCAAAGCCATGCTTGCTAGAATGAAGCTAGATGCGCCCCAGGGGGTGGTTGTACAAAATGAGTTTGGAGACATGTTAGCTCAAGATATTCTAGGTCACCGCTCATCAGTTCAGCTACTTTAGAAAAAAATTAAAATAACCAATGACATATTGAATTTTGTTCACTCATCAAATGAGGTTACATATACTTAAAAATAGGAGTCCAAACTGATCTAGGATCTCTCTCACCTTGTTCACCCTCTATACTTTCTCTTGACAAGTTCGGCCATACATAATTTCTAGTTAAGGTGCTGAGAGAGAGCACTTTAAAAAAAGATGTTAGCCCAATAATGCGAGACATAACCGAACTTGGGTGGGCATTGGGGCCTGGTATGTCTGGGCCACCTTCTAGTCCATCCCACGCATAACCCCACCGGGATTTTTCCACGGTACATTGTGCAATACCGCGGCCCACCACATTGGGCCCATTAAAGATTTTGGGCGATATACTTCTAGGCATCCGGATACCACTTGCCAGGTGTGAAAGCCCTACTTCATCAACTTTCCAAACACGTTCCTTATCATCAGTGTTCATGCTAATTTTATCACATGAAGCATGCACCTCTAAGCCAATTAATCCACCAACCAAAGTGTTCCATCTAAGAATGGCTTCATGATCTGCCATATATCTAGGTAATAAAGCTAAAGCAACATATGAAAAGAAATTATATCATGCACCGCATGCACCACGCTGCGCAGACAGCCAATCACAGCTGCTCATTCTCGCTAACAAATGGGCAGCTGTAATTGGCTATATTTAGAGCATGCGATGAAGGGTATAATTTCTTCCAAATGGTCACGTCACGCATCTTGGGGCTCCTTTCCGGCGCTACTTTCTAAGCTTGTTCCATCCCAAGTTTCCTCAACCTTACCTCCTGATGACTTTGTCTCATCTTATTTAACCACCAATTACTGGAAGGAATTGTCATCTGAATAAAGAAGATATCCTCATCCATTCAGCAGCAGGAACCATATATGTTTCCTCCCAACAACGCCAAAGAACTTCATGTCCATGATATGGGAACATAAAGACCTTTTTCCTTGGTGCATTGAATGCTACCAATGGCCATTGACAGAATTCTAATTAAGGGACGAAACGTCCTTGTAGTAGCTTGTTATACGCATAAACCATGCGGCCGGCCTAGGAGATTCCATTGTAACAAAAACTATTGGATAATTCGAAAGATCCATCCTGTGATCATTGTCGATATGGATATATAACCATGGCCTTTATGGTTGGAGCCACCGAAGTCCCTGAGAAGGATGGACGCAGCCTTTTGTCGCTTTTATTATTCCTTATGAGGATCAGAATGCTGGGTTAGGAGGGAGAAAGAATCGATTGTCCCTTTTCTTCCCTGCAAAAGGACCAGGTTCTGTAATACTAAATGCTTTGTGGATAAAGATGAGAAGATTACAACATATATTGTAAAGGGATCGGAAGATCTGATATTTTATACCATTTTGTGGCGGCATATGAGATAAAATCAGTTAGGGGTTTCTTTCCAATGGATTTGGTATCTTTTGATAATTCCAGCAGGAGAGGACCAAGAGGGAAGCCATATCTGGCTGAGGGCATAATGTGCGCTCATATACAATGAAGTCATGTTGGTAGCGTGGGACGCATATTATAAAACATCATCAGCTGTTCAAAATTTCAATAATTGGTCCTTTTTCCTTTAATATATTGCTCGTGCGCAGAGAAGGCCAGCATATAAACGAATGCTTCAGCATCCATGGGTTTCCTGCATAAGCCTGTGGTTTGAAAAAGCCATGTACAAGCTTCTTGTTGAGTTGTGTTAATTTGTGCATGAATAGCACAGTTTAATGGATGGTCGTAGATCTACAAAGAGGTGTGTGCTGCTGTTACCAAAAAAAAAAAAAAAAAAAAAACGGAGGAGTGCGTTGCCAATACCACCAAGTGTGTGTTTCTTTAGAACTTAATTTTCCACATCAAACTTTTGATTTATATACATATATAATTCCTTTCAAGGGAATTCTTCCTTGATTATTTGCTACTTGGTGTTCTCTTTGTTGACCAGAAGTTAATTCTCGTTCCATGATTCAAATAGTTGTTCAAGTTTAGTCCCTTCCACCCGGTACATCACCGATATAAGCATGTGCAACATTGACACCAATATACGATAAAGGCCTGCAGAAATAGTAGTATGTGCGTATAGTAGTATGTGCAATACCCAGTGTACGAGTGTGGGGGTGGAGGACTAAATATTAAATATTAAATTATTAAGGATTTAATATAAAATCATTGTAAACCGGAAATATCGGAAGTTTGCTACAGTCTATAAACTTTTCTAGAATCACCGCACAAACAAAAACAAGGTGACCTTGACCGGATATTATCACCTAATCAGAAGACACGTAGCTGATGGATTTGCCTCCTATGGTATGGCACGACATCCACAAACGTTTATAATTGAGATGACGAGTAAAAATAAGTTGATCTTGACTGAACATTATCACTCAATCGGAAGACTCATGGTTGACAGATTTGTCTTCTACGGTACAGCACAACATCCACAAACATTTATAATTGAGACAAGTAGTAAAAATAAGTAGACCTTGACGGAATATTATCATCCAATCAGAACCTGTGCGTAGCTGATAGATTTATCTCCTGCCGCTGGTACAGCATAATATCCACAAACTTTTATATTTGTCACACAAGTAAAAATAAGTTGACCTTGACCATGTATTATCATAATCAGAGGACACAAAGCCGATAGACATATCTCATGCTACAATACCAGGGGTGGCAAATTGATTTGATCTACTGGGTCGGTATCCGATCCAACTCAATCTGAATAAGATGAATTTTATCCTACCTGATTAAGATCCAAAATGAATATGGATGGATTCTATAAAAAAAAATTAGAAGTGAGTTTGGATCGAATACGAATAATGATATATCCTGCTCCGATCCGATCTGATATATGTAACTATTGTTAACCTCTCACTAGCTCACCTCTGTATTCTTTTCGATTCTTCACTTTCACTACCATTCTTCTTTCTCCTCGAGTCCCTACCGTCGCCATCGGTCCACCACCATACTTTCTTCATCCTCCATGATCTCTATCAAGCCCCCAACGGTCCATAGTCAACAATCTTGCTGCCATGAGGCTTTCCCTGAATTCCCCCTCCTCCCACTGCAACTGCTGGTCCACATAACCCCTTTCCCCATCCACTCTCGCTTCTACCACATCCGAGGCCTCCTCCAGCCCCCACCCCTAGTGGCAGTAGCCTGATAGCTAGGCTTTCGACAAATCATTATCTAAGTTCCCTATTCGGCCGCTCCAAGTCTCCCACTCAACTAAGACTCTTGAGAATCGAAAAGTTAGAGAAAATTTTTGAAAAAAATGTAGGAGAAATCAACGAAAATAAGAGAAAAAAAGAAAAAATTTGATAGGTAAGACACTTTCCTATGGATTGATTTTTTTTTTTCTTTTTTACTTTATTTTCTTATCATTTCATTCTCTTTTTGAGAGATCTTCGGGGAAGGAGAGCATCTGAGAGAGATCAAAGGGTTCTCTAGGTTCCGATTGGGATTTTTTCTCATGGATATGAAATTTGTTGAAAGCTATGCCGATATTTTAAAATTTATGGTGGTAAGATGGCAATAGAGATAAAGAATGAAAAAAGAAGAAGAAGAGAGTTTGATTCGGATATTTATATATAATTTATCTTTAGAGCTCAATCCAATAATATGAGATGAATATGAATATGGGATGGATATAAATATAATAATTTTTTTAATAAAATAAATATAAATATCAATTGATTTAATTTATATCCGATCTATTGTTATCTCTATACAGCAAAACCTTTAATTATTGCCACACAAGTAAAAATAAGTTGACCTTCGCCAGATATTATCACTCAATGGGAAGACAGGCAGCTAACGTACATAATATTATATTATTAATGCCGATTTTATCCTTCAGATATTATCACCCCAGGCAGCTAACGTATATAATATTATTAAAGTGGATTCTATCATGACGGCCAACTTACGTACTTTACCGCCAACTTATGTATTTTACCACCACCTTCCCAGTTTTCTAATTTGCATCGTCCACGTGTAACAAACCTACCGAGGATTATCCTCCGGGAGACTTTCGGATTTTCCCGTGGACGGTCAAAATTTTCCTTATTATTCTTTGGACTCACCGGCTGTTACTCGTCGCTTTTTGAGGGTAGTTTCCACGACTTGCTGACATGTGTCCGTTGTGCATGGTCTCACATTGGCGTAGCTTTTTAGCAAAAAAAGGGTTGCATTTAGTATGTTGCCATATTAGTATCGTCCCAACTTCTCCAAAAAAAAATCGGCGTTCCATTATGGAAGCCTTTCGCTGTTGGGTACCTACCCGACACCAACCCCAACTCCATTTCCTCTATATAAGGGATCTGGGGAGGCCTCTCCAAAGCTTCACTGCAGCCCCACCATTTTTCTCTGCTTCTTCTTATTCTGCTTCTTCTTCTGCGTCCTCTTCTTTTACTTCGTTTTCTTGTTAAGTAACATAGAATTTAGCTCCATCAATGGATGGGATGGGGTTATCAGGCTCTCAACTCCCTCCGGGATTCCGATTCCACCCCACTGACCAAGAGCTCATCATCCATTACCTGAGGAAGAAGATTACCTCCACACTTACACC
Source organism: Cocos nucifera (assembly GCA_006176705.1). NCBI lineage: Eukaryota > Viridiplantae > Streptophyta > Magnoliopsida > Arecales > Arecaceae > Cocos > Cocos nucifera. The sequence continues at coordinate 2,653,404 of QRFJ01000089.1, read as the reverse complement.
AGTGACCTCGATCATCGCAGACATCGATCTGTACAAGTTTAATCCATGGGAACTTCCTGGTGCTTTTTCTTTCTCTTTCTCCCATGTTAAAATATTGTCTTGATGCCTTTGAATGCGGCCAAAAAGTGGCCCTCATGATTGCCCCTCGTGGAACCTTGTCCGTGGAGTCTAGAGCAAGTGGGGTTACAAGCGCGACTCTCTCGATGGTTGTTCTTGGATGGATAAAAAAAGAAAACATAGTTTTTTACTTGAGGGAAGGTGGGTGCAATCTCATACTTCTTTTGGCATCAAACTATATTTTCCTAACATTTATGAAGGATCAACCTTTGGTGGATCACGGATCCTTTAATAAGCGTGTAACCTAATTAAAGACTAGAGAGTGACAAAGAAAAAAGAACAGAGAAGGAATTGAAAATGGCCTTCTGAATGGCACCATATTGTCCTTTTCTTCCTTTTCTTTTTTCTTGATGTGAGTGAATGGTACCATATTGTCTACAGCCCAAGTTGCAGGAATCTCCAGTGCCTTGGGAACTATAGGTTTTAAGTTGGTTCTAAATATGATAGCCAAGTGGCCCAAGTCTTCCACTGTCTTCAAGAAAAAGAATACCCCTTAAAAAGTCAATAATTAGATGACAGCCAATAGTTAATGCTAAAGCTCACTAGTTCTCCCCTATCATAACCCTCCACACACCCATGTTCTAAGATTTCTGTATGTCGAGGATTGCTAGCGTGAAGTGTTTCATTTGTGTCCTGGACGACGTCGCAGTGGTCCTTAAGTTTATCGGCCACTAAAAATATGTTTTTATCGTGAGCACACTTCAAGTCGTTGCACGCTTGCCTATGCAAAGTTTTTTAGTCGAAAACCATTGTACGTAATTGTTATTGATGTTGAGATTCTGTTTAAACAATTAGAAACAGTACAAGTTGCAACAAGTAACATGGCTTTTGCTGTTGTTGCCATTTGGGTACAGACAAGGCCTACTTCGGCGAGGGAGAATGGTTCTTCTACAGTCCCCGTGACCGGAAATATCCAAACGGCACCAGGCCAAACAGAGCCGCCGCGTCTGGATACTGGAAGGCCACGGGCATCGACAAGCCCATCCTCACCACCGGCGGTTCCAAGTGCCTCGGCGTCAAGAAGGCCCTCGTCTTCTACACGGGCCGCCCCCCGAAGGGCGTCAAGACCGACTGGGTCATGCATGAATACCGCCTCCTCAATTCGAACCCCACCTTCTCACAGAAGCACAAAGGCTCCATGCGAGTAAGATAACCTCTCCATATTATACAATATATATCTCCGTTGTTCCATCTCCAATGATCTCTTTCTCTCTATTTTGGAATGATCTGAAGAGACTTTGTTTTGGTCACAGCTGGATGACTGGGTCCTCTGCCGAGTCCGGCAAAAGGGTGCCATGCCACTACAAACAGAGGAGAAAGACTTGAGTCTACACTCTTCTCAACCTATAATAAACAACCAGTTTGCCGAGAAACAAACGACGACCGGAGAGAAGAGTGGCTTGTTTGAGTGGAGCGACTACCAACTCCTCTCGTACCTCATGGGGTCTCAGAATGAAGGGAAGACTGCGTGCGAGAACTCGAACCACCCCGAGTCTACCAATTCCTCTGGTCTTGACGTGGCTCTAGGTGGATGTGGAGAGTCTCAGCTCCCAATGGTATCATCGGTGCTGGAGTCGATCAAAAGGAAGCTCTCGTTCGGGGCGTTGGACGAGCTTATGCTGCTGCCGCCGGCTAAAAGATTGAACTGTTCTAAAGGTGAGGGTGACGAGTCGTCGCCGACAGGCTCGGTCTCGGTTGATCAAGTATACCCACACTTTATGATATGATCTCCTCCTTTTCTAGTGGGCTTCATGAGTCTAACTTAAAAGGTTTGCATATATCTTAGAAAATTTTCAACCACATCATTGCGGAGAAAAGGAAGATGAGACGGGTTGTGTACAGAGCAAGAAATATGTACGTTAGTTGCATAGACAGAAGTGTTTGTGTGTCGAAAACGGAAGAAGGTAGGTGATGGTGTTTGATGATAAATTTACTGGATGTAAAAAAATAAATTGTAACGATATTATAAACTGAGGGCTATGCTCCTCTTTTATTATTCCTTATCTCAACTATTTTAGGGGTGAGCCATTGATGAAGAGCTTTTTCTGATGAAAGCCAGTGATGAAGAGCTAACTGGCACTCCGATGGACTATAGAAATTTTGAATCTATCAGTAGCACAAAATTTCTCTCTTCCTCTCGTTCCTTTTCTTTTATTCCATTTCCTGGATGGCCGGGAGCATGTACAGTCCAATCATAGCTGTCCATGCAAAATGATTGTCGTATCAATATATATAGAAAATATATTTGGATCCAATGGCCTATTGATATCTCGCTGGACGACCAATCATGGTTCTTTAAAACCCGATTGGGGGGGGGGGTCGAGGGCTGCGATGGGACATTTTATGAAGGGGAAATGGAGTGTAATAGAATAAGAAGACAATGCCGAATGCTTATAATATGAAAACTTATCCAGGCTGGAAAAAGCCATGCGGCAGTCATGATATTGTTTCACAAGCTTCTGTTCTCATTCCAAAAGTTGTTGACTCTGACCTATCAAGATGACTACAGAAAACGTACGCAGTTGAGAAGCATATAGGCAATTGACGATAAGATACATGTATCTATCTTTAATTCTTTATATACTTTTTGAATGATATATTATTAATGTGTCTCTTCCAAACATATATTGGAGTGATCCTGAATATCATGCCCTAATTTTATTTTCTTTTTTGGTCATCTCCATTTCAATAGTTTGGAATTTAAAATTCGATATTCATATTGTCTAATTTTTTTTTAAAAAAAATAATTATATTATCATATAAAAATGATTAAATTTACTTTATAGTTTTACTTTCCTAATATAGGAATAAATATACTATATTAAAATAATAATAATAATAATAATAAAATAATGAAAATATTATATAAAAGATTTATGGAGGATGCTATTCTTAAGAGGGTGGCATCTTCTCATAGGTTATTTTCATCTTGTCTGTCATATAGGATTAGAGCTGTCAACGGATCAGATCCAGATTCGAGATTTGTGGATATTTATTCGATGGATCCGAATCTGATACTAGTATTGGATCCATTTATTCGGATACGATAAACCATGATATAAATAGATAGGATCTGAATATTTAGTATTCAGATCTGATAGACCCAAATTATATATATAATATAATATAATAATATTATATATATAAATATTAAAAATATTTTAAGCTATTGGATGAGATCCAATGGCCTAAAATCTTTCAAGAAAAAAAAAGTCCTAATGAAATCGCTCTCTCCCTCTCTCTGTCTCCCTCTCCGTCTCTCGACTCGACCGCTGCCTCTATCCCTGGCTCCCTCCCCTCCTCCCCGTCTCTCCCTTTCTACCATGAGATTCATCGCCGATGGGCCGTGGTCAGACCCCAACTTCCTCGTGCCGCCTCCCCTCTCTTTCTCTTTGTCTCTTAACTTGATCGACGGCAGCGACAGATCTCATGGTCGGACCCCAACTCGTCCGCGCCCCCCCTCTCTCCTCTCTGTCTCTCGACTCGACCAACGGCGGTGACGGATCTCGCGGCCACTTGCGCCCCTCCGCTCTCTCCCTCTCTCATTCTCTGTCTCTCGACTCGACCGACAACGACGATGGATCTTGCAACCGGACCCCAACTCGTCCGACTGGACCCCAACTTGTTTGCGCCGCCTTCCCTCTCTCCCTCTCTGTCTCTCGACTTGACCGACGATGGTGATGGATCTCGTGGTCGGATCCTAACTCGCCCGCACCCCCTCTGGCTCTCCCCCCTCTCTCTCTCTCCCCTTCTTTGTCTCTTGACTCGATCGACGGTAGTGATGAATCTCGCGGCCAGACCCCAACTCGTCCGCGACCCGTCCCCTCTCCCGCTCTCCCTCGCTCTCTCGATCTCTCCCTCTCTCAATCCCTCTCCATCGACTGTGACATCTACTTGCCGGCGGTTCGCAGCCGAATCCTAATCTTGTCGGCAGGCAAAGGGTCTCAGAATCGAGATCCGTTAGGATCCGAATATTCGAGATCTATTAAAATTTGGATCTGGTAGTTCAATATTAGATCCATTGAATATTTGGATCTGAATCTGATATCAATAATTAAAATCGGATCCGAATCTGAATATTCAAGTTTTGATTCGAATCCAATCCGTTGATAGGTCTATATATGATGATTTTGCCCTTCCACCATACACAATAAGCTTTACACGCCAATGGAACAACATATGTCCCCAAAACAAAAAAAGAAAAGGAATCACACACCACCTTATTTGGTAAAAAGAAAAAAAAAAATCAATGCATAAGACATGTTCACAATTATTTTTTTATTGGAGCCGATACCGAGTGTTAACAATACTCCAGGATTTGCACTTAAATGTCCGAAACATGCATGATATCCGAGTAAGTACTCTCTCCAGATCAGGGAAGTAGACCGGAAGGGTCAGGTTTGACCTAAGCTTTACTAATTTTAGCTTATATTTGATATTTTGCATTGAGTCCAGCCCAACTGTGCAAAGAGAGCTTCTCGCATAGGATCCTCTTCTGGCCGCCCGTTCATTCGGAATCAAATCCAGGCTCCCGCTAGTCAAAAGTCCCACCGACCGCAAGGAGAATCTTGCCATAACGTCCTCGTGAGTCGTGACATGAAAGACCCCGTTGGACCGGAGAAATTATTGCATGCATCAGATGCAAGCGAACCAGGGTAAATCCCAGAGCATATGCACGGTGGATAGCGCGCGATCGGCAATTGGTGAAATTCAAGGGGTAGCATGGCGTGTTATCCACCGTGGGATTAGACACGGTCCAATTGCACCTGGTGCATGCAATACCCAGGCGTTGGACCGGGGCCCTTCACTCATCCTCTTGCAACCCCCACCGGGACCCCGGCTGCGCCACTTCACTTCCATTTCAAATCCCGCTCGCTCGCACCCAATCCCCAAAGAAACCCACCTTTCCCTTTCGGCCTTCCGCAACTCTTTCCCTCTCTCCACCGCGTTCTTCTTTATTTCTCTCCCCTCCCCCTTCCCGGAGCCCAGGACGAAGCAAAAAGGTAGAGCAAAGAAAAAAGAGGGAAAGGAAACGCCCTAAAAGAAAGCAAGAACCAAAGAAAGAGAGGGAGGAAAGGGGGGAAAGAGAAGACGATGCAAATGCTTCGGTTCCGAGGTGGCTCCGCCGCCTCCTCGTCGTCGGCGTCGCTCAAGGACCGGAACGCGTCTCCGAGATCCGATCCCCGGAACCCTAGCCCTAGCTTGGGTACTTCTTCTTCTATGCCTTCCGTCACTCCGGGATCCGTTGGACCGGCGAGGCCGCTGCGGCTGGTGTACTGCGACGAGAAGGGAAAGTTTCGGATGGACGCGGAGGCCGTCGCCACCCTCCAGCTCGTCAAAGGTCCCATCGGCGTCGTCTCCGTCTGCGGCCGGGCTCGCCAGGGCAAGAGCTTCATCCTTAACCAGGTCTCCTCCCCCTTTCTCCACTTTTCTTTCCATGTGGTATTTTCTTGAATTCTATTTCTAGGGTTGTTCTTGTTCTTCGTCGTTCTAAATTTTAGTTAATGTGGTTATTGGGATGGCTTTGTATTAATCAGACGGGAGATAAAGTGCCTTTTCTATGGAAAAAAGACTATATGAGCCATTTTCTCGGGAAATTAGGGTTTTCTCACTTCAATATACTTCTAATCACGAGGTTGCATCTCTTTTTTTTTTTTTTTTTTTTTTGTGCGTACATAATCTTCCCTTCCTCAAGGACGAAATTCACTTCTAAATTAATATTTCACAAAATGACTACGAAAACTTAGCAGGCCCTCTAATGGCCCACCTTTGGGTTGGAAGATATAATTTGATTATTTTGAAATTGACTAAGCCAACTCCATGCAATTCACTTTTATTAATGTTCATTATCACGTAGTAGCAATGATGGGAGCTAGTAACTGTTTTCTTGGGCCAAGCCCTTAGAAGATCACTAGCAACTTTAAGGTGATCATGGATATACTGATTTTAAAATATTCTCTCGCAAAGAACGAGGCTTAAACCATTGGTTGGGGGGTGGATGGGGGGAAGAGTGTGCTCAATTAAAGGAGTTCTCTGAAATTCTTTCTTAACCATTGGATTCTTCTGTTTATAGTATGCAAGTTCCAAGATGCTAAAACTTGGGAATGCATTGGCATAGGAAGATATGCAAGTGTGGCAAAAGAAGTTGGCACATATAATAACGCTAGCTTTTGTAAAACTACATTATATTTGTGGAATAATTGTTAGACTTCCTTTGTCAAAACCATACCGTTATAACTTTAGATATGTATAACTCATATTATTTCCATTTGAATTATCTAAATGTCCTTATTGGCATCCATGATTTCTCCTACAGGATCTTGCAGTACCATGCTTCTGGTATCATAATTTCTTTGATTTCCAAAATTCTGTGTGAGTTTAAAGTAAGAAGAAACTCATGCATTATTATTCTATAGAAAATTTTACCTATGTAACCGGATTGTTTTGCATTGTTACCATGCATGATTCGTATATCAGACTTCAAATTTTTATAAGATAAATTTAAGGTGCAACTGGAAGAGCTTTGGACTGTTCTCAATAGAAAAAAGGCTATTCATAATAGTTGGACATGGATTTAAAAGCAGAAAACATGGAATATGATCCTAATTACACATATTAGCCTACATAAGTTACAAATCAACACAAGTTGCTATGCACTGATATGGGCCACTGTGGTCAATACAATAGTATGTACCCTTATAGCTACTTATGAACTGCTAGTCAAATCCTTGGTTTGTATTGCCAATCCTTCAATGAGTTAGAACTTGTTTGGTGCTAAAAGGTCTCAAAAGGAAAAAGAAGAAATCTGTATACTGGATGGTGAAATCTTTTACCATAGAGTTATGGGAAAAGGTTACAATCAAGTTATGGTGCTAGGCCATGAGTAAAACTTGTTGGTTTTCATGATGGTCTTTTACATTCCCTTGAGCATATGATGTAAATGTGGCAAATCAAGGTAAAGACAATAATTTTAATGGAGTTTTGTATGGTGACTTCTATGTATGCTGGGCAAAGAGATTTGTTGAGAGAATGGTGCCCATGCTCATCAAGTCTATCCATGACATGCAGTGAGCTTCTTGGAGTTGGATGAGGAGGTTTAACCAAGTGCCGGGTGATTTTTGCTTCAAGCAAAATCTTGAGGAAGCTTTTGTTGCCCTTTTGGAATAAGACAACCTACAGAAATAGTTTAGCTATAATTTGTTGATCCAGTTATCTATAAAGCATTTGAGAGACATTATATGTGCTGAATATTAAATTATCAAAGGATTTGTAGTGAGAGGGTGATCAGGCTCATCCTTAGAATCTTGGAGCAGAAACAAGATTTGTGGAGAGTGATGAGTTTTATTTTGTTCAGAGTTAGAGGTGACATAACCAGTAGAAACATGGGAGGCAGTGAGAACTGCTTTTCCCTTCCTCTCCTTGGCCAAGATACAATATGGATATGGTATAAATGCAGTGAGACATCCTAACTGACTATTAGCTGTATGCTCCTGTAGTGTCAAGAAAAATCATATTACTGATTCGATTTGGATTATTAGGACAATTAGTTTATGACTTGTGATTTTGTTTGAGCTAGATGTTGCTTCATTAATGGACAATTGTACGGTTGTAACAATGATGGTGCTTTACTTCAGTGCAAGGAATGAATGTGCTACAAAATAATGAAGCATGTCCAAAGGAAGCATTGTATCATTTATTATTGCACTGACAAGAAGAGCACTGAAATGTCATTCTAGTTGTACGGAAGAAATAATCTTTGCATGTTACATCTTAGATCACCCTCGGCCGTATAAGTTGACACTTAGAAGATTTTGATGACAATTCTGGTCGATGCAGCATCTCATACTTGTTGTCAGACTAGGTCATTGTTGACACTAGCAAGTAAAAGAAGGCTATTGTTTAGATTAGATGACTTTGCTAGTAAAAGACTATTTCTTAGCGTAGATTCGAACTCCTAATTTTGAGAAGCTTTATGACATAAAAATCCTTGCTAATCTCCATCTCCAGAATAAATGGAATAAATACTTAAAAGTATAATCAGTATTGCAAAGTATGCCTATGCATCCCTTCATGATGTCATACTTCCACACCCATAGTCACACCCATATCTGCCCTTGATTCAAGTAACTAAGAGAATGCCTTTTAACTCTGACACCACAACTGTAGATATCTGCTAGGCTGTCTCTTCTGTATTCAGTATTATCAGAAGTTTATTTACACCTATTTCTGCTTTCCATGCCTAGCTCAATTATTATGTTTTCTGCTATTGTCATCTGATTTTTCCAAGATACATATTGGTTTGATTTTTCAAATTTCTCTATTTAGATTTTTCCCCTTTCTTTTATCTACTTGTCAACTATAAATTCAATTTTACGATGATACATTTCAAGTTGACTTGTTTTGCTTGAGATTCTTGTCTTTAACCAACATTTACATCTGTTATGTGTTATAGATTTTAGGTAGGAGCAGTGGATTTCAAGTGGCTTCCACTCATCGACCATGCACTAAGGGGCTTTGGATGTGGAGTGCCCCGATAAAGCGAACTGCTCTTGATGGAACTGAATACAATCTTTTGCTGCTGGATAGTGAAGGAATTGATGCCTATGATCAAACGGTTAGAATTGATTCTTTTTAGTATTATCTAGTAGTGATAATTAAATTTGTTCTTGGATTTTGTATATATAATCAGATATTATTTCCACCCATGAACTCCATTAATATCTTATTCACTCCAACTGTGCTGCTTTCAGTGCCTGACACATCAATTCATGTTTCCTTTAGATTCACCTTACATTTGGCCGATTCCTGTTTCATTTAGAGTCTCCATACATTCGGTGTGTAGATTTAATTTGTATATTGGGTGCATGCCAGCCTTTGGATCAGGTATTGGAAGTACTAACTGCTGGATGTATATGCCGTGTTTGCAGTTGGATGTTTTAAAGCTGCTGCTTCAGTTGTTGTTGATGTCATGAACCTGTGCCAAGATGGCATTTTTCTCTTGACTTTCTTGCTTTTATTAGGTGTCAGCACACGTGCTCTCATATGCATAAGTACAAATTTCTTGATGTATATGTAGTAAGAAATTACTAAGAAAGTACTAATTTTACATATTTATTAGGGTCTAATTGAAAATAATCAATATTTCTGTGCAAGACATTGATATATAAATAATCCATCAATATACCGTGTCATTCGAATAAGGCAGCAACCTATATTGACCTGTGAAGGACATTGATATATAGATAATCCATCAAGATAAGTTATCATTCTAATAAGGCATCAGCCTGTATTGACCTTTCTGATACCCAGGAATACAGGCTGGTGCAAGATTTGCATATTAATTTGGTGGTAACTTTTGCAGCACAGTATGTATGATGCTGCATCTCAGAGTACTGGATGGATCTTATCATCAATTTATTCTTTGTTTTATAACATGGATGTTTAATGTTCATAATGCTGTTGAAGGCTTCGTTTTTTTTTTCTTTATATTAATTTACCTTTTCCACCCTCCTTGACAGGGAACTTACAGCACCCAGATATTTTCCTTAGCTGTTCTGTTATCAAGCATGTTTATCCATAATCAGGTAAAGATAACTTATATAAAAACAGAACCAAGTGGAACCTAACTAGCTTTTCTGAATCTAGAGGTGCCCTCATTCTTTTTCGATTTTTTTCTACATTGTGAAGTGACTAGGTTAGTTTTCTAACCAGGTATTTAGTAATTACTTGCTTATCTGCCTTTTCATTCTTTTGGTTTCTTCAGATGGGTGGCATAGATGAAGCGGCACTTGATCGTCTTTCTCTTGTTACTGAAATGACCAAACATATCCGTGTTAGGGCGACTGGCGGAAGATCCACAACATCTGAGCTTGGGCAATTTTCACCGGTCTTTGTTTGGCTGTTGAGGGTAATTATGTTTGATGTTCATCATATTAAGCTGATGGTTTCCATGCTTGTTATTGAGAATCCTTTTTTTTTTTTTAATTGCCTGTAGGAATGTTTTCTTGTCCAATGAGTGATGCATATTATTATTTTGTGACTTATAGGACTTCTATTTAGATTTAGTTGAGGATGACCGTAAAATCTCTCCACGCGATTACCTAGAGTTAGCCTTGAGGCCCATGCAAGGTGGAGGGAAAGACTTATCTGCGAGGAATGAGGTATCATGTATATGTCATTTTGCTTTACTTAAATGCCTTGGATATGCTGAAAATGACAGCCTGCTATTGGTGTAATTCTCTCTATTATTCTATTCACTGTTTTGTTTTTCGAGTTGGTATGCTGATTCTTAATAAATACTATTTAATAGATTCGAGAGTCCATTCGTTCTCTTTTCCCTGATAGGGAATGTTTCACACTTGTGCGGCCATTGAATGATGAAAATGATCTCCAACGCCTTGATCAAATCCCTGTGAGTCCTAAACTTTGCTTCATTTAATTTTTTTATACATTATTATTTATTTTATTCAATTGTAGATTGCCTGTTTCCAACATCTATCATATTGTGCTCTTTGCTCATCATGCAGTTAAACAGATTAAGGCCAGAATTTAGATCAGGTTTGGATGCATTGACAAAGTTTGTTTTTGAGCGAACTAGACCTAAGCAAGTAGGGTCTACTGTTATGACTGGTCCCATTCTTGCTGGTATCACACAGTCATTCTTGGATGCCATCAACAATGGTGCTGTGCCTACGATATCCTCCTCATGGCAGGTTTGTGTAACTGTGAAGGTTATATGTCAATGTAAATATAATTTTGCTGATTCTTCTCTTTTTGTGGTTTTTGTCATTATTGGATTTTATGTATCTATCAAACTTGATTGAGGGGAATGGTGTATTGCTATACTTTTTTTTTTTTCCTTTTGCTTTTATTTTCTTTTTCTTTGCACCCCACACAGTGGCGTGTGGTGGTGGGGATGGGGTGTTGTTGATGAGTTGATTCATTGCCTGTTTGGTTCTAAACAAGAGTGCATCTGTTCGTTAGCACATCTATTGTTGCATATCTTGTTGGCTGAATCCTGATGCTTGTGTATAAGAAATTCCTAGGTGTAAAAAGGCATACAATTGTTCTTGAATTAGCTAGGAGTTAACAATAGGATCAAAAAATTCCTTGAGCTTGATGCATTGATATGACCTCAAATGATTTTCTCGGAACTATGGCTTTCATTCTTAGAAAATATTCGTATTGAAGGGTCTACATTGACTTAGTTGGTGGCAACTCCCAAAGCACTCCACCTAAGTCTTTGGTGGCTCGAAAATGTGGCTGGGCCACATAGTAGGCACTTGGATGGTCCTAAACTCATGTTTCCAAATAAGGGGGCCAGATGCATGCAAGTTAAGTGGGGTTGGTTGGTCATGCAAGGTTGATTATTTCTGGATCTCGCCAAATGGGCTTGGTCATTTGTGGGGTTCGTGCAAGTTGCAAGTCCCTCGGCTTGCTTCAGGGGCTAAGGGTCAACCCAATCAAGATCAAGCACCAAAGAGGAGGACATGGCCTTGTTGATGGTGGGTGGTCTTCGATGACATTGATAGGGTGTGTGAGATAGCAAAAGATGGCTGTGATCTTACTGCTAGCCTCAGTTTCTTACTCTACCCATCTACCTCCTTTCCTCTTTCTCCTCCCTTCTCTTCTTCTAACTTCAACAACATCGATAGGGTGGTGTGAGATAGTAGACGATGGTTGTGATTCTACTTCTGGCCTCAGTTTCTTACTCTACCCATATACCTCCTGTCCTCTTTCTCCTCCCTCTTCTTCAGCCCCTCCTCTTCTGCCTCTATTTTTGTATCTCTTTCTTAATGTTTAGTTTTTCTTTATTTCTTATAGACTATTTGTTTAGCACTAGGAACTATGTAATCCAAGATTCGTTGTCTCGGTACTGAGCTCTATTACCGGTGGCAACCTGTTACCTTATCAGTATGGGGCCTATTCTGCATACTGAGTGTTGGTATGCCCCCTATATCACGTACAATACCCAACCAATATGGTACAGTACACCCCATACTGCCTAATTCGGTGCAGTATGGCAAACCTTGATGCAATCTTTTAGCTGCTCACAAATTGTGACTAGGAACCTTGATTGGGACATGCCATGGTATCAACTGTTAGAATCTTCTTTTTAACTAATAAAAAAGAAATGGGGAAGTAAGACATTATTAGATGTATTGTAAGTTAACTTGTCTCCACATGTTAATTTTTTGAATTCATGATGAATAAACTTGTCCATGATCTTACGATAAACTACCAATGCTTCCACAAATTCCATATTAAGGATCCATGTATGATCCATTAATTTTTGATAACAGAGGGCCTAGAGTACCAAAGGCAAGAATAAAAACCTAATTGGTTGAGGTGTTCAAGATGAGATGAGTAGGTATGATGAAGAGAAAAAAATGGGACACCATTCCAAAAATTTGCCCATTTTCATTTATTACTAATGGTTAATATAAGCATTTAAGGTACTAATTTTCTTTGTGGTTAGGACTTGGAAGCTTGGCTACTTCAATCCACATGATGTGTCTGTATAAGGATATGTATCAGGTACCGGTACTCGTAGAATACTTCTCAATGCATGTCTGATACTTGCACAAAATATCCTATTTTCAAAATCAAAACACTTTGGATACTTTATATGATTTTAAACTTTAATGTTAAAATATGAAGTATGGATTGGAGTCTATGGATTTGAATGATGACTAAATGATGAGTTTGTTAAATTTGATGTTACCTTGCAATGTATGGGTTTTGTTATTTCGATGACCTACCTACATAAATATAAATGCATTGTCGTATCCTAGCTGTTTAGTGTCTAACTTTTCAGGGTTTGCCTTATTGACGTATCTGTATCTTGTTGTATCCTTGTTCGTGCTTCATATTGTTAGGAAGAAAACAAAACCAAAATAAAATAAAAGATTCTCTGCAAACTGTTATATGATTTCGAATGAATTATCTAGTTCTGGCTAACCATGAAGTGCAACATTGTTACCCTCTTCTTCAGGTGCGCCCTAAAGTGGCTTCTATCGTCAACTTTTATACTTGCAGTTTACTTGTTGATTCCTTCCAAGTCAAGCAAAATTGTATTATGTGCTTAAATTTTGTACCATCATTGGAGTTCATTTTGCTGTTATTTACCTTGACATACCTTGTTTCCTTTGGCTAGAATGCTATGCACAAACTAAATGTTCTAACCCAACATGCCGATGCTATTGGCACTTGAGCATTCATCCATGATGTGTTGGCTTTTTCTTAATGACCGACTGATTGTTAATACTTAAAAAGCAAGTAGGAACAAACCAATTTGCTGCACTTCTTCCTTGGCAAATTTGAAGATGAAACTTGTATTGACATACAAAAGATTAATTTACATGCTTTAACCTTGCCCAGTTTTCTGAGTTTAACGAAAAGATAATTGAAAATTTGTCAATTGTTTAGGATTTAGCTTCTTGATGTAACACAATAATCATGATTTGGTATCTGGATTGTGCTTCTGTTAGGTTTGTAGCTTGTGAAGTTACTAATAAATAGGTGTAGCAGATGGTCAGATTGGGTTGGGTATGGGTTGGGTCAAATATGGGCGGGGCTAGATTTTTGTCAACCCAAAATCGACAGATTTATTGAGCATATCGAAGATCCAAAACTAAAGGCAACCTCTTTGTTAAATAATAACCGGGCCCGACCCACTAACCCATTAAGGTTAAGTGAGTTAAATGGGTTTTTAATGGATTAAATGGGATTTAAATAGTTTGAATAGGTTAAACGGGTCGGAGCATAACTGTGTTGGCCTGACCCAACTATTAAATGGGTCAAAATGGGTTTAACAAGAAGTCAGGACTCCAAACTTGAATGATTGATTCAGTTAATGGTTCAGGTCGAGTTGTCCCATTTAATCCTGGACCTGGTTGTGCCAAACCTGAACCATCTTAGCTTAGGCTGGTTGCAGGTTGGGTTGGCAAGATGAGGTAGAAATTGTCACCTTTACTCACAAAGCATAGAATGGTATATTGCTAGGTTAACCATTTCCTAGTCTATGTATTTCTGGTTTTTCATCTAGCACTTCATTTGTTCATCTTCCCCACCAACCTATATCCTGATTGAGGTCCACAAGCCGTTTTCTCCCTCCTCTTCCATCCAAATTCCTTCTACTGTTGTAGATATGATCTGTTCCTCTTTTCATGATACCTCATTAGATCTGATTTGGTTTTCTACCTTTTGTTAGTTTATGCTCCTATTATTTAGCAGCTCTTATTTAACTAAGTTGCCTGTAGTTTCAACCTGAGACTTGACTTTTCACACCAATCTGCATGCATGTTATTGCATTACTCTAGGTACCTTAATTCACCAAGCTTTGAGATGAAGCATGGAAAGAAGTAAACTTGGGAGGTGAGATGTGAAGTGCTTGTACCTTGTTTAAATTTTTGAAGTTAAATAGAATCTGAGGTTAATTTTGGATTAAAGATCATTGTAGACGTTTGGTAGACATTGTGTGATGAGTTTTTTGTAACCCTTCCAATTGCGAGGGGAAAGAAGGTATCTGAAGTAGTAATTGGTATATACCCAAATGGATGATATATTACTGGAGTTAGGGTGTTCTCTTAGTTAATGATGCTGTGTTTTCCTAGATGGTGACTTAGGATCATATCATAGTGTGATGACCTTTCTAAAATGAAGGGAAGGGTTTTCTTTCTTCTTCTTCTTCTTTTTTTTCAATAGCAGTTGTTTTAATATATAATGTAGAACTTCCAGTTTTGTACTTGCCATAGGATGTAGCCATCTAAGGGCATTCTGCTTAACATCATATCATTTATCTGTCCTTCCATTGCATATATGTTTGCACAAATATATCTTGCACAACATAGACTCACTTGCGAGCTATCACTCCATGATATAAGATCAAGAAGTTTGTCTTTAATTCTTTCATGCTAGTGTGTTTGAAGATGCCAACACAAATGCATCTATGTGTGCGCCCACGCATGTGTGCATACATATACACATTCATACATCTATATTGTATATGTGTGTGTATTTAAGTATGCATGTATCTATGTATCTATATATGTACATAATGATGTCAATAGTTATCATTCAAAAGGTTTTCATAGGAGCTTCTATCCAAGGACTTGTTAAGCACCCTTAACTGTGCAATAACTTTGGTTCTTAACCAAAATTTTGACATTCTTTTTGATGTTAATCCATTTGTGAAGTTACCATTGTATCGGTAGAGAGGGCTATATTAATGTTTTGCATATGAGAACTCTACTAGCTACCCCCTTTTCCTTTCCCTTTTTTTTTAAAAAGGAAATGCTAGTTTTGACTGCGGAAAAAAAGTGTGCAAGAGAGACCTGATAGGCAATCTGAGATAATAGGAACTTATATGGCAATACTTGTGCCCATAGTTTCATTTTCTTCTATATTGTCCTTCATTTATGTTGTTAGAACTGCTGTGTTCAACGAGGGAGACTTAATATCCAAAATGTGAAGCTAATAGGTAATCAAATGATATGAGCATACGTGCAGCGTTTCTCTGAAGTGTATCCATTTATGCTATCTTGCTTTGCAGAGTGTGGAAGAAGCGGAATGTCGTAGGTCATATGATTCTGCTGTTGAGGTTTACATGTCATCTTTTGATCGCACAAAACCGGCCGAGGAGGTAAAGTTAGAACATCATATCAGACAGGTACTGAACTTGCTGGTGGACATTAGTCTTTAATAACCTTATATGTTTTAGGCTATTTTAAGAGAAGCGCATGAAGATGCTGTTCAAAAATCGCTTGCAGCATTTAATGCTAGTGCTGTGGGGTCTGGCTCAGCACGTATGAACTATGAAAGGCTTCTTCACAACTTCTTCAGAAAGACATATGAGGTGAATGTTCTTCAGCCATGCTGATAACCATCTCATCTGTTCACTGCTTCATGCACTGCAAGCAACCTATGATGGAAATTTATCTATACTTAAATTTTTGCAGGATGCTCTTGTTGAAATCTGTGCTATACCTATTTAAAAGGAAGTGTCTTTTTTAGTCTGTTTTCATTTTGTTGGCATGTCTACTCAATTACTTCTGTAACTTGTGTTCTAAGATCCAAGGAATGATGGGTTTGATGCTTTTAGCCTAACCTGTATTGTGATACTGAAATTGCCTGAATTTGTGGTTTTGGTAAAACACATGTAGGTATCTTTTAGTTCCACCAGGAATGGAATAATCAGAACATGCGGTTCCCTTGTTTTTACATTTGATGCTTGTGATGATATAACCTGCAACATTTATGGTAGTGAAATTCATAGATTTGGGCTGCAATTGGTGTCTGCTTTATGTTCCTTGGATGTTGCAGCCATAATCTTCACTTGAAGGAAAATTCAAATGTTATTATAAAATTCTAATGTTTCTTTTGAACTGTGGAATACTTTGTTCATCAAAGCTCATTCATCTGCATATGTAATACCTTCTTCACATTCTTCTGCAATGTCATGACTGCTGTCTTTATCTGTCTTCCATTGCTCTGTGTAATTTGGACAGATATTTTGTCTTTGATGTAGGAGAAAAGCTCAACCCAACTCCAGACAGTTGAAACACTTAAATTCTTGCCTATATGAAATCTTACATGTTGTTTAGATCCTCAAAGAGCCACCATATATGAACTGCTTTCACATAAATTAGGTTGTCTTGGGGTTGTTGGTTATCTTGGGCTTGTTTTATTCCAAGTGTTTTTAATAGCTCACTTCCTTTTCCCCTATTATTTCGCTCGAGATTATACAGTAGATTTATTACCTTACAAAGAAAAGGGCTCTTTGTGCCAGTGTATCGAATTAACCTTCTTTGCTGCTCAACTTGGTGATTTAACCTGTGATACCATTGGTGAAAGATTTCTAGTATTTTGGTTCGTCCCTTTAAAGGAACTTGTCACCATATTTAGCTGTGCCTTGAGTCTTGACCATGGCATCTAGAAGTGGCTGCTAATGTAACCATTGATGCTTCTTTATAACTCCTTGAAGCTGATGTATTCCACACATACAAACACAAACAGTCATCACGGCACACAACACCAACACAACTTGCAGCCCTCCAGTCATGTACACAGGAAACAGTTATGGTTGTGAAGGCGCACAATTTCTGTGCCCTGGCACCTCAGCAAGGTGTATGGGAGGCATGCTTTTTGAGCACCCCTGCTGAAGTTGTCTTGCCCTTTGGAAGGCAAGGCACCCACGTTTCACCTTTGGCACACCTTATGGCTTGCCTTTGACAGCAACTCAGCTTCCTTGATTAATGCATTCTGCAATGGTAATAATATAATTCTCTTACACCTGTCTGAAACGTAGTTTAACAAATGAATAGGAGATGAAAAAAAAAACAGAATTTAATTGGGAACCACATGTTCTGGTCAGGCAATACAAGTTGATTCTACTTAGTTTTACAGCTTGTGAAGGCAGCCAATAATATAGATTTGGATTTTTTTTTTTTTTTAATAGATCTCCAAGGTAATTCCCATGGTATCAGTGACAGTCTATTAAGCACCTATCTTTCTTTTTAATTCTTTTGGACTAACCATAGTCCACCTAGGACTTAAGCTGCCAGACCTGGTATTGTTTCTGAAATACAGCTATCTAGGTATTTGCAGGATCCCTGGAATTAGCAAGTCTTGCAGGAACTCTAGAAAACTTTGAACCCCAGCTACAAGATTATCTAACTTGCTGAAAACTTTGCCAATGAGTCTTCCAAAATTTTCACCAAAAGTTTTTTAGGTGATTTTTCTTGACTTCTTAAAATGGCATGCTTTTATGAACTTTTTGGGACATTTTTGTATAACTAACTTTACTTTTGGATGTTATTATCATTCTCAAAGTTTATAATTTCATTTACCTATTTATAATAATTTACAATTATTTCTTCTTCATTTTTTAACTTTAGCCTTTTCCCAAATCCCTTGAGCTTTTGCTGAATTACAAATATTGGCTGCTTGGTGAATTAACCCCAAGTTCCAACTTTGGATGGTGTACATAATAAATAGAAATGTTGTATGCATTTCTGTTTTTGATGAGGGGGGTAGTCTCTGTATTGCTGTGATGTAATCTAATATTTGTGTATTTACGGGGCTTTTAACTCTTCATATGGAATGTTGAATAATTTCTATAGCTTTGTCTCATGTTGGCTTGTTTGTTCAATAGTGTTTAAATTAGATATAGCTCTGTTGGGATATGAACAACCTCCTTAGTCTCTTAATGCAAAATATAAAATCTGTTTAGGGTTTTAATAAACTGAAGATCATGAGGGTAAGTCCTTGTGAATATTTTTGGTATGCTTCCATTTTTTTTTTAATTAAATGACTTCATTAGACTAATTAATATGACTTTTTAATCCTTTTAGTGGTGCAACTCCACCAAGCCACCTTTAATATACCCTGCATGACACTTGAGTATATACAGTAGGAGATGTATACATCCTATCATCTGTCTATTTCGTTGTTCCATCATTACCAGCAGCAACTTCTATTCTTGCTGTTTTTATTTGTTGCTTTCTGATATTTCTTTGCATACTTTACAGAGGCGCATACAGTTTGTGTTAAATATGCATGTATCTATGTGTTTATGTATGATTGGGAATTTGGGATGACCTAGGAGCTCAAAAATTTTAGTTGGCCTAGCCGCCCCTTTTTGCTCCCTACATTGACACTCATGCATGTTATATCATCTCTTGCTATTTGCCCATTCTGCAAGTCACCGTTGATGTTCTTCACCTTCCAAGATATATTGCCCATGCCTACCCTGCTGTGATCAGCATTCAGCTGCCTCCAACCACCACCATTTGTGACACCCATAAGCAATTCTTTTTAGAATGAAACTTGACCACTATTGATGTCATTGCCTCCCAAGATATGTCCGGAACGTGGAAAAGGAAAGCATCTTCTTTTGATTTCTGATCTTGTGTTGATGACGTTGCTGCACTCTTTATCTTGTCTTCAGGACAACTATAAATTCTACTCATGTTATGGAAACTAGCAAAACACTAATCTAGTCCTTCTAAAACAATGAAAATACCAATTCACTTGTGCTGATTCCATTCTCTAATTCAAGAAGTGTATTAGTTCAACTTTGATGGACTGAAATCAACCTTTAAAGCTTAAATCATGACATAAAAATGCTAGGGATGTTGGTCATTGGATATACTATTAATATCAGAATTACTTTCTTGCCTTCAACTCTGGTGACAACCATGCGGAAGCTTAAAGTTATGGAGCTCAATTTCAAGCATGAAGACTCTAAGAAGACCAAGGAGAGAAACTGATGCTCTGGTTGTAGTGGAGGGCACTGACTTTTGATGCCATATGTTTCCTATATTAATTGATTGTAATTTGTAACAAGTTTTGAGTTAATTAAAGACATAGATGACTGCCTGATGATTCTTAAAAGGAATCCAGGAGTGTTACTACAACTTTTCCTAAGGTTAAATAGGTCACCAATTGGTCATCAAGGTTTGCAACCCCCATTCTTTTCATTATTGATGTCATCAGTGTGTGACTGCAAGGTGATGCATCTAAATATCCATAAGTGATCAAGTCTTGCTCATAGGGGTTTTGTTGTATACTTCTCATCGTTGATCGGATGCTGATTGCAGGATTACAAAAGGACTGCTTTCCTGGAGGCCGATTTGCAATGTTCAAACACCATACATAGCATGGAAAAGAAGCTACGAGCAGCTTGTCATGTTCCTAGTGCGAAACCTGATAGTGTGATTCAGGTAATAACATTCTTATTGTGGTTACATACATCTGGTTGTATATATGTGTGCCTTTACATACATGTTGTGCACAAATATTTATAACAAAGCTACAGACTAGAATAGGAATTCTTGTTATCATAGAATAATACAATGCATTACATTAATAATTATTAATTAATAATATGCAAAATTTTTAGTCTAGGTAGTTACCGACACAGGTCGGGTTGGTATGGTATCTCCTTGCGCCAACACATGGCAAACTGTTGGATTCAAGATAACAGCTATAGCATGCATAGGTGTGGAGGTGTACTGAGCTTCCTTACCACACCCGAACTGTACTCGGTTGGGATGCTACATCCCAAACTGGCAGTACATGTTGGTCCGGCAAACACTAAGCATGAACATTAAGCCTTACCCCAGCTCTTTTGGCTCTGGTTTATGCATCCTTGTTAACCAATCATTCTTGTTAAAACCCTTAAATATTTTCATGCTGAACTTTTGCAAATCTCTTTTTTAAAGCTTCAAGCCGTGGTATCCCTCCTCCTTGCTATGTCTCAAACACTTTCTAGATCTCTCTTTGTTGGTGTCTTATTCTTTGTTCCATATATTTATACCAGCTGTCAGTTTACAGATCCTCTTCGTTGAGGCAACCATATAATTGCTCTAAATTTTTCTTGGTTGCCTATTTTTTTTCTTTTTTTTTTTTTAAATAAAAAAAAATATCACTGGCCTAAATGACATAAGTTATTCTCTAAAATCATAATTGTTTTCATGAGCTTTGCTCTATCGGTTCTACCTATAGTTTAGGTTTTTGTTTTTGGTGGGAAGAGAGAGAGAGAGAGAGACTAACTGGTACTAAATTACCTAGATCCAAATTTTTGGGGATGCACCATCCAAGAATTGAACCCAGAATCTCTAGTTGCTAAGCAAAGGGGTTTGACCACTGGTCTAGCCCCATTTCACCTGCTTATAGTTTAGTTGTTTGAAAATTACAATGATTTTGTAATGTTTATTAAATGCCTATATTTTTTGTTTATAAAACTTCCTGCAAATGATAGATGGAAACAGCGTGTCTGATGACCTTCAACATCAGAGAAAAACCAAATTCTCCAGCATTGGGACAGCTGACAATTGTCCCATTCTTCAGCTAGAAATGTGTTCTGGAGATCTGCTGTTTTGTTAGTGGTAAAATATACTAGGTTTGTTAAGAAGTTATTTTGTTTTTCTAAGCAAGAAATGCATTTGGTGATAATGTTCCACTTGAAACAAAGAAATGCAGTATTTATGACCACTCATGTTCACAAAACGTGTTTTGAGTGGTTTGATTTAATCGGCTGTGTTTCATTCTGTTTGGTGAAAATGCATATTTGGGAAATGTGTGGTGTTTGACCTCATAGCCACATGCACTCATCATTTTGTCATCAAATCAAGAGTAGATAATATGTCAGAGTGTCTGTAATAGGGGAAAAATTTAATCATATGCCAATGGCTGCAGGAATTTTGTTGCAAGGCTGATTGGCTAATGTATAACCAGATATTATTAGGTATTTTACCTAGGTTAGTGGTGTCTGGTGACCTGTCAATTTTGTTCTGGTCCCTGATGTCTCTGCATTTACTAGCAACTCTATCCAACCTCTTTTGATGTGTTACATGGTACCATCTATGCTAATGTTTAGAAATATGTAGACATTTGCATGAAAATCATGAAAACTGTGGCATTAAACTATGTTTGGTGATGGGTGTTCAGTCTTAAGAGTGTGATTTTCCTTTCTAGAGTACAATAGAGCAAAACAGCCGGTAAATCTCAATATGTTCGGTTCATATATCTTTCTTCCTAGTATGTCCCTTCCCTTTCATTTAATTATTTGAGCCATAGCTACTCTGTTGAATCATGTGATTAAAACTTGATATCTGTTTTGAGTTTTTACTTGTGGTGTATGAACAATTTCTTTGACCCAATATGCTTTTGTAACATTAATTTGATGATTAGCTTCCTGTAACTAACACCATGACACACGTTGACACCTACATCTGACATGTTTACTCACTTTACTATCCAATTTAGAGTTATGTACACATCACTCTTGGCTTTTTCTTCTAGTAGTTTCTAATTGCTCCAAGCTCCATATAGTTAAGTTGCTGGTGGTATTGCTGGGTGGTTGCATCATTGAATTGTCCAAGGAATTCTGTTGTGTGTTTGAAGATTATGATGCTCACATAATCTCTGCAGGTTCTGGAGAGTCTGCTTTCTGAGTATGAGTCATTTTCTCATGGTCCCGGCAAATGGAAAATATTGTCTTCCTTTTTACGGCAGTGGTATGTCTCTGCCCTTTGTGTTTTTGCGATAATGTTAGCTGAACTGAGTTAATGTCAATTGGGAAAGATGACTTGGGAACAGCCAGATTTTATACATTGGGCCAGATACAATATTATGGGCAGAAGATTAAGTTTTGTTGGGTTGTGCCAATTTGTTTGTTGTCCATATTTTTGCCCTTTCTGGTGGTGGGGTTAATGCTGCCCTGATATGTGCAACTCTAACATGGCACAGTTCTATTAGCATATCCAACTTTTAAACCTGATGCAGCTCTGATGGCTCCAAAATTTTGATTTAATATGTTTTCATTGCCAGACGTTTTCTAAACTTTGGATTTCCTAATCTTGTACACTCTCAATAATTTTAATATTTTTTTCACTATATTTTTTTAATCATAACTTTGTTTTCAGTTTGGGAGGGCCTTTATTGGACCTCTTTAAAAAGCAATTAGATCAAATTGAATCAGAAAGGAGTGCCCTTGCATTGAAATGCCGCTCTAATGATGACAAACTCGGACTGCTCAAGAAGCAGCTTGAGGCAAATGAAAAGCACAGAGCTGAATATTTGAAGCGCTATGAGGAAGCTATCAGTGATAAGCAAAAATATTCGGAGGAGTACAACAGTCGTATTGCAAATTTGCAGAGCAAATGCAGCACACTGGAGGAGCGTTGCATGAGTATTGCAAAAGATCTTGATCTTGCAAGACAGGAATCCTCTGATTGGAAAAATAAGTATGACCAAAGCAGTATAGAGTTGACGGCCAAGGATGATAAATTTCAAGCTAAACTTGCGGCTCTGGAGTCCAGGTTAAGTGCTGCTGAAGGGAGATTGGCTGCTGCTCGTGAACAGGCAGAATCTGCTCAGGAAGAGGCATCAGAGTGGAAGCGAAAGTATGCTGTTGCTGCCGGAGAAGCCAAAACAGCTTTGGAGAGAGCAGCATTAGTGCAGGAGCGCACTAATAAAAAGGCGCAAGAAAGGGAAGATGCACTAAGGGCGGAATTCTCTGCCCAGTTAGTGGAAAAGGTCGGTCATCCTTTCTTTTGCCCTTCATCTTTCCTACAAATTAAGTTCAATTCTTATATGTTGCTGTTGATGATAGGAAGAGGAAATCAAGAGCTTGAATGCAAAGTTTGATTCTACTGAGAACCGTACAAGTACCTTGGTTTCACAATTGGAGGTAAAGTTTAGGTCTTGTGAAAACTTTTGCTTTTTCATTTTTCTTTGAAATGAAACTTGCATCTCTTTTATTACATGCAACTTTATGATGATGTTGACTGATTCATCCAATTTATCTATAGGCTGCTCAGAAAAAGTTGGAGACTCATGAGTTGGAAACTTTGGCCTTCAACGATGAAATAAAGAAGTTAAATTCAAACCTGGATTCTATGAAATCTAAAGCTCAGACGTATGAGAGGGAAGCCAAAATACTGGAACAAGAAAAGAACCATCTTCAAGAAAAGTACGTTGCTGAATGCAAGAAATTTGATGATGCGGAAGAGAGGCTTAAGGTTGCTGAAAGGGATGCAAAGAGAGCTACTGAGTTCGCTGATGCTGCTCGGGCAGAAGTAGTTGTTGCTCAGAAGGAGAAGTGTGAATTGCAGCGGTTGGCAATGGAAAGGTTAGCAATAATTGAAAGAGTTGAAAGACAGGTTGATAGCTTGAAGCAAGAGAGAGTGAAGCTGATGGATGAAGTAGAGAGATTGCATCAGTCTGAAATGGATGCCACGTCCAAGGTTACGGTACTTGAGAAAAGGGTTGAAGAGAGAGAGAAAGAAATTGAGGATCTATTGAGTCGGAGCAATGAACAGAGGTCCAACACAGTCCAAGTCCTTGAGAGTCTTCTGGCAACAGAACGGGCAGCTCGAGCAGAGGCCAACAGCAGAGCAGAGGCCTTGTCCTTGCAGCTACAAGCTACTCAGGGAAGACTAGATGTACTCCACCAGGAACTGACGTCTGTTCGTCTAAATGAGACCGCACTTGATAGTAAGCTTAGGACTGCATCTCATGGGAAACGTTTGAGAGTAGATAATTACCCGGTTGCAGAATCTGTCCAAGATATGGAAGTTGATGAAGGGCATGTTAGGGGTAGAAAGAGATCCAAGAGTACTACAAGCCCCCTAAAGATTGCTCAGACAGAAGATGGTGGTTCTGTTTATAAAGGAGAAGATTACACGCAGAGTCAGGAACATCAGGAAACTGGATCTGAAGACTATGCGAAGTTCACCATTGTAAAACTGAAACAGGAACTCACTAAGCATGGGTTTGGCGGACAACTGCTGCAGTTGAGGAATCCTAACAAGAAGGAGATTGTTGCGCTGTACGAGAAGCATGTCCTCCAAAAATAGCTACTTTATCATATAACCATTGTCTCAGCATCAAATATAGTGTGGTTTGTTTAGAGGGTGTTTAATCATTGCAAAAATTGCCTCCTATAGAGAAGTTCTGTAATCATAGAGCTTTCTATCATTTTAAATTAAGAGCCATTGTTCATGTTTAAATTGCCTTCATGCCCTCATTGAATTTATATTTACTTTGGCCCTGTTGATTGATGGCTCATTTGTTTGTTTAAGCATTTAATATAAGTATGCTTGTGTATTTTTCTAGTTGGTTTGTCTACATTGGAAAGGGTACAATCTATTAGTTTTAGTACATAGTTTTCCATCCATGACCATGTTTAATTTCAGTTCATTTTGATGTATGAAATACTGACTGACATGATCTATGTACAAAGATGGTGTAGGTATCAGTGGAGGTAAGATTCTACTTAATAAAATGAGGTCATTGTGCCTCATAGCAGCTTTCCTTCTGTTATCGAAAATCTAGTGCAGATACCTCCGAGGCATCCTTTGCTGTCGGATTACCATGTAACCATCTCACTCCTCACGGACCCTGTGGCAACAGTTGGTTTTAAGCTTCAGTCAACGATCAGTTTTCCTGAACTTGCATGGATTATTTTCTGTTGTATTATTGTTTTAATGATCCTTGAGATTATTATAAATTTTATGTAGCGTGTAAAGTGAGCTTGACCGAAGGACGTGTTATTGTTGCTTATATCAACTGAAGGTGGCTCCTTCTGTGGCTAATAATCAGTGGCCTTGCAAACTTTCGGGCTGATGGTTCATTCTAATTATCTAAGAGTTCTAGCAATAATTAAGTAGATTCGGTAGCAGCTGTTCCATCTAACAGGCAGTTCCCAGTGAAAGTAGGATGTTCCAGAGCTTCCTTTATGATAAAAGCATTTCATGATTCTTAGGTCAGAGGGTATTTAAATGGGAAAAGTGTAAAACGAAGTTTTCTATTGGATGGATTTGGGGGAATTACGGCAGCTCCAACGACCGTTCTTCCATTGCAATGACGACATTGTAACTGGAGTGAAGAGTTGAGAAGCATTGATGTTGAATAACTTGAACTGAACTTTAAGTACCGGCAAGGTGAAGTTCCGGAAACTTGACGTTTCCAATTGTCCTGTAATAAATCTTGGAACTTGTAAGCAATTAAGACAACTTAGAGTTTTGGAAATGAAGACATAGCTTGAGTGTGAGTTCAGACGTCATTTTAGAGAGATGCACCAGCACACCAAATCTTTCGGGAGTTGTCGAGGTATTTGGAGTTTAGACGTCCCAGAAATTGAAATAATCTTTTTCAGTGGAATAAACGTTAAGTTTTGGGCAAGTTATCGTCCATCTCGTTCTTTAGCTGGCCGATGTCAACACATTTTCAGGAACAGAGGAAAAAAAAAAAAAAAAAAAAGGCGCCATTCAGTTTTCGAATAAAAAATACACGAGGAACAATCCGGATTAAAATCAGTTTGATGCAGGAAATTCCGCTTAAGGCCCCGTTTGGAAAATCTTGCCTGATCTTGGGAGATCGAGGAGGAGAAAGGCAGAGACGGGTGTGCTGCGCCTGCACTTTTCCGATCCCCGCATCTCTCCATCCGTTATTCTCGATGGGACTGGTGCGGTCTCGGCCTATTTAAGATCGGCTGAATAGATCGTCTGAGTGAAATGATGCGATATTTCGTTCGTAGTTAGCTGTAGATCAGCCTAAGCCGATCGACCTTCTGAAGATCGCTTTCCAGCGAAACGATATAGACCTTTATACTTCGTTCTCATCGGATTTAGATCGACCGTCGAGCTACATGAACAGAATGACCTATCATAACTCGTTAATGATTGACCTATAATTGTTCTTTTTAAAACTGCATCCTCTTCGAATCAAAAAATTTGGATAAAGGAAGAATCTTTCGTAATTTCGTCTTTCAAAAAGGAAAAAAATCTTCCGAATCAATTCAGAACGATAAACTCGAAAAATCGTTAGAGTCCGAAATGGATACGATTTCAATTCCTCTCCTATAAATAAAAAAGCTCTGGAATCCTCTAGATATGCCATTCAATTCGATACTTTATCTCCTCATTATTCTTCAATCTTCTAACTTGAACGTCGGAGAATCTTCACCGAAAAATACTTCGATAAAAATTTTATTGCAGGTGAATGAACGAAGCTTCAATAAAATTTCAGGAGCTTCTTCATTTTTATTGGCCGATCTAAAGCAGAAAGATTCAGGAGCAATACTATCTATTCCGCTGGTCCCGCGTGGTTTCCCAAACACGCCCTAAAGTTACAGCGGTGTGGGAAAGCTCCGGTCGATACCATAAGAGAACAGCATTTGGGGGATCTTTTATCTTAGACGCAGCAGTATGATGAGTACAATCAATTTTTATATGTCGCAGGTTTTCCTGCTCTGGCTATTTTTACTTCACCATCGTCAACCCCAGAAGCAACGGCTAAAAGCAAACGCTGTCCAAATCGTAGAATTACTTGGATGCTCATGATGCCGTGTTTCAAAAGAAATCCTCCTTCCAAACAGTCCCGATGAGAAATTCTCACCGTCCAACCCACTGCTGCCCTGTCATAACAAGGACGTCCTCTGTCCTCCTGATCATATTCTCGCGGCATTCCTTTTTAATGCATAACGGGTGTAGTTACCTCCCGCTTCATCCTAATAATAATCATAATAATTATATTCTTTGAGCATTGGAACCATTAGCTTCGGCACGCAAGGGATTTTTCACCGGTATATACATCTTTCTTCCGTCTGAAAGCTAAAGACCATTCTTGTACCATGGATCGGATTCGTCGAAACATTGCGACATAAAATCCATTCCCCTTATCAATTGTCGCGAATCAAGTTCTGATGGCTCACAGACAATCCGCTATCCACTTAGATTTCCAAAAAAACCATGCCATCAAAACCTTTCAACCATCTCCGACCCCATCGCGCGGTAAAGGAAAATACTTTCCACACGGCGCGCGGTGGACGATGACGCACACCATGTGCGGTAATTGACGAGCACACGGACCCGGAAGCAAAAAAAATTACGGCGTGCAGTGTAGTAAGTATTTCCCTGTTACATAACTCTAGGATCGATTCCGCTCCTGCTCGGGCTTCTGCCTTCAAAATTCTCTGGGCCATGAGCCCATGGCGTCCCAAGATCACCCAGCTTGGAATCATGGTTAAATAACGCATCTTTATCCTTATAAGCTTGTCCCACTATCATCGATCCAGCTTGGAATCATGGTTAAACTACCCATTCTTTATCCTCATAAGCCCGTACCGAGATCACCGAGCTTGCAATCATGGTTAAACTACCATCTTTATCCTTGCAAGCCCGTCTCTGTCTGGTTTCAGAGCCCTTAATTAATGGCGACCACCACCTCCAGCTCCACATTGCTCTGATTTAATCGTTGACATTTTTGTTGGAACTTCCATTGTCCACACAGCCCTCAAGATCCGAACATGGTTTCCAGAACATACACCTTACTAAAAATGAGGTGGACATAACTGGGGATTATCGGCACATCTCATAACCCGTTACAACATTTACCAGCAACATAGTCAAGGATGGAACAGAACAGATGAGTACCTCCAGAATCTAGGCCGTCTCACTGGTAGTAAGAAATTTACCTAGATATACTGCACACTGGGGGACCATCAAGCCTTCTAGAAATTAGCTATATATTCCATACATGCAAGCAAAAATATCCGTAATTTCTCGGGGTGGTGGTGAATGCAGTTGGAGAATTCAAACAGTAATTACACAGTAGAATCACTTTTTATCTGAAAGCAAATTACAGGGAACTTGGAAGGAAACTGGAGATGAAGCTTTCCATCATCAGCCAATGTCTAGAAGCCTCGGTCCTCAAATAATACTCCCCTGATCGGATGACGCGTCTTCGTGGTAGTAGGGGGAGAGTTTTCCATGCCTCTTCTCAGGCTTAGGCTTGTCAGCACGCACTTCTTGGAGCATCTTCACCACCCTCCTCATTGAAGGGCGGTTGATAGGGAGGGAACTGGTGCAAAGGAGGCCAATTTTGAGGACCTTTTCTATCTCCTCCTTGGAGCACATATCAAGCTTGGGGTCGATCACATGGTCCACACCCTTCTGATCTACCGTGCTGCAGACCCACTTCACCAGGTCCTTCTCCCCAAACTCAGGATCCACAGGGCGCCTCCCTGTCACCAGCTCCAGAATGACGACACCGAAGCTGTATATATCGCTCTTCTCGTTCACCCGGAGGGTGTATGCATACTCTGCAGCACATTAGAAGATAAGTGAAAAAATCTGCAACGAAATACTTCAGGCCGCTGGTAGTTAAAAAAGCAAATATATGCATTGAGACAACCATCAGCAGAAATAGCCCACGGGCCATGATGAAACACCAGTTTTTAAGATCAAGGCATCAGCAAAGAAAATTAGGTGGCTTGAAAGATGAAGTCAATTTGAAGAAGAACAGTAATTACGGTAATCCATCACATTAATTATTGATCAAAATTATGTTAAACGAGACCGGTCTGATTTTTTTTTTTTTTTTTTTTTGGGGGGTTGGGGGGAGAGAGATCAGTCCTGATAGGAAAAAGCATATGAATTTGTCAAGAACAAGCATAGACGCTTGATGAAAGAATTCAGAAAACCTTTTTGTCAATCAACTATAGAAAGACACAAATACTGCTGGTAATTATTAGAAGAATTTAGTAAGGTTTACAAAAAGGAAAACAAATATTTCTAGATCGATCGTTAATATATCGAGACGTGCATGCAGGAATTGAGCAGGAACTGGACACGTCTCCCAACCACATATGAAAATAGATTGGTTATCCATGAGATAAGAAAAGCATCCTGATTTGATGGCCAAGACCTCAAGTTCTATGCAAATCAAAAAAAGACGAACAATAGACAACCAAACTTTCGACTACAGAGGTAAAACTAATCTACAGGAAAATAAACAGAAGGAAAAACCTTCACGATAGACTGGCGACAACCAACCAGGAAAAATGTTATCATGACAATTTTTGAGGATTCTCAAGTTCAAAATCTGAAAATGAGGAAATACATCATCAAGAACAAACTTCTTGAAGAAGAGAATTTGAAACATATGTAGCAGAACATAAGAATCCGTAAAAAAAAAAAAAAAAAAAGATTATATTACTCAATAAAGCAGCAATTAGGAACAAAAAAAGCGAACGATAGACATCATCAGCACAACCGATATAGAGGATACAAACAAATTAAACAGAGGACAGGGCAAACCAGTGCGTCTAACATAAGAAGAATAGAAACATGGAATGAACGAACCTGGGGCGATGTAACCACACGAACCCGCGATACCTGACATAGATTTCGACCCCTTCCCGATTGCTTCGACAGCCTTCGCAACCCCAAAATCTGCCACCCGCGCTCCGAACTCCCCATCCAACAGGATGTTGTTGGACTTCACATCTCTGTGCACAATTGGTGGCACGCAATCATGGTGCAGATAAGAGAGCCCCTCTGCCGCATCCAAGGCAATCTTATACCTTGTCGGCCAATCTAGAAGCCCTCCCTTGCTGCTATGCAACAAGTCCCCCAAGCTTCCATTAGGCATGTATTCATAGACCAAAAGCTTGCGATCCTTGTGAGTGCAGCAGCACCACAACTTGACAATGTTCTTGTGCCGGATCTTTCCCAGGGTCGCAACCTCCGCTTCGAAAAGATCATCGACCATCTGATCTTCGTTGTCCCCATCCTTATTCTTTGATGTCCCCCAGAGTTTCTTCACCGCGACAGCCTCTCCATTGCTGAGGACCACCTTGTATACCTTCCCGGATGCTCCGCTTCCAATGACATTATCTTCATCAAGGCAGTCCAGGATCTCATCTTCATTGAATCCTAACTTGTGGAACGAGGTCAGCGTCCACTTAGACTTATCAATTCCCAGCTTGAACCTCTTGAAGCTCCGGTACCTACAATAGAACCATGCCACCCCGCCAATAAAGACCAGAGCAGCAAGTATAAAGATCGACCGGAGCAACCAAACGAACAGATGGCGATCCTTCGTGCCTCCCGGTGCAACAGGGCACAACCCCGGCAAGTCGTCACACAGGCCGGGATTGCCCAAGAAGCTAGTGCGGTAGGCCTGGCTGGCAAACAGGGGCGGAAGAGATCCCGACAGCTGATTATTGGATACGTTAAACTTGTCGAGCTTCAAGTTCTGCAACTGGGAAGGGATCTCGCCGATGAGTATGTTGTTTGAGAGATCGAGATAGTTGAGCACCGGTAGGTCGCCGAGCTCCGGCGGTATTCCACCGGTGAAATCATTGTAAGAGAGGTTCAGCTCAGTGAGCCTATTCCAGGATTGGATCCCTCTGAGCAACTCGCCGGAAAGGGAATTGTTGCAGAGGACGAGCCGGCCGAGCAGCGCTAGGTTGCCGAGGGACGACGGCAGTGGGCCAGTCAACCTGTTATTCTCAGCGGAAAACTCGTATAGCTTCGACAGAGATCCCATTTCCGATGGGATTCTGCCGCTGAACTGGTTGTCGGAGATGACGAGATCCGAGAGATTTGCCGCGCTGGATATAACCGGAGAGATCCCACCAGAAAAGGAATTGCCTTTGAGCTCGAGAAACGAGATATGGGGCAAGCCCCACATCCCGGCCGGGACCTCGCCGGAGAGCCGGTTGTTCGCGAGCCGGAGCCGTCCGAGCGTCCGGCACCGGCCGAGACCCTGTGGCAAGCTCCCTGTGAAGAAGTTATCGATCAAGAGGAGCTCCTGCAGCACGCCGCGGTCGCAAATGCTCGCCGGGATCTCTCCGGAGAGCAAATTGTCCGAGAGATCAAGAGACACCAAAGGAGAGTTCTTGCCGAGATCCCCAGGAAGAGAGCCGTTCAACTGGTTTTGGAAGAGCTTCAGATCGGAAAGCTTCGAAGCGCGAGACACGCCGGCGGGAATGCTCCCGGTGAGCTTGTTCTGATACAAATGGACATTGTCGAGCAAAGGGGCATCAAAGATGTCGTCGGGAAGAGGACCCTCGAGCTGGTTCATGGAGGCGTCGATCCGGTGGAGATTGGAGAGCTTGGAGAAGCCGGAAGGGATGGGACCGGAGAGGTAGTTGCTATAAAGCTCGATCTGTACGACGCTGGAGAGCTGCGTGAGGCTCGCCGGGATGGGTCCGGAAAGGGAGTTGGTGGAGAGGTCGAAGTTGGTGAGGCTAGCGAGGCGGCCGAGTTCGGGGGGGATCTCGCCAATAAGATTGCAATGGGCGAGCCAAAGCTGTTCAAGGGAACCGAGTTCGCCGAACTCGGCAGGAACGGGGCCGGGAGGGAAGGGGTTATAAGCGAGATAGAGTTCGCGGAGGGTAGAGACGTTGGAGAGGAAAGAAGGGATGGTGGAGTTTAGAAGGTTGTTGTAGAGGTAGAGGCGTTGGAGGCGGGGGAAGGCCGCGAAGGAGCGGGGGATGGGCCCGGAGAAGTTGTTCGCCGAAAGGTCGAGGTGAAGGAGTGCGGGGAGGGCGGCGAGAGCGGCGGGGAGGGGGCCGACGAGGTTGTTGGAGGAGAGGTCGAGGTGGGAAAGGGAAGGGCAGGGGCGGAGGGCGGAGTCGGGGAGGAAGGAGTTGATATTGTTGTCGGAGAGGGAGAGGTTTGCGAGGTAAGGGAGGCGGCAGAGGACGACGGGGAATGGGCCGACGAGGCCCTTGCTGGAGAGGTCGATGGAGGTGATGATCTGGTCGGAGGAAGGGGACGGGGGAGGAGAGCAGGAAACGCCGGTCCATTTGCACGGGGTGTCGTCGCGTGGGTTCCAGTTGGCCAGGACGTTGCTGGGATCGTCCAGGCCTCGCTTGGCCTCGAGAAGATAGATGCCCTCTTGATTGAGAGAGAAAGAGAGCTTGGAGAGGTGGAAGAAGAGAAGCATCGGTAGCAAAAGTCGCATGGTGGTGAGTCTTGGCAGCATGGTTGTAGCTCTATCTGAGTCCAGTTGGAGCCGAGGACTGGTAACAATATGATGGTGGCGAGTTATGGGAGGAGGGAGCAAAGAAGGGAGTGGGGGGAGGAAGTTCCGAGGGCCATCCCGTCCATCCGTCTCATCAGTGCTGAAAGGGAGAGGATAGGAGACTGTGGGCAAGTGGGTGGTGGGGCGGGCATGGGCACTTACTACGTGAGTGAATGAGATATTTTAAAATGTTGGGATAGAAACTAGTCCTGTTTTCTGCGACTTATTTTAATGACCCATTGTTTACGGTAATGAAATTGTGTCGTGATCCAGCTGCAGGGCTGTTGTTGCTGTTCCCAATACCTGCCTTCTACTCTAGATTTTAGAAATCACTGGACGGGGCGCCAAAAGCCTATCTGGTTACCAACCGTTTGAAAGAGGTGGACATAAACATCTATGAATACTTTACTCTTAGAACGGGTTGGTCGTGTCAGGGACGATGTTTTTTTTTTTTTTTTTTTTTTAAGATTACGAATTATATTAACTTTCTTTTTACTAGGTGGTTGGCCGGATGAGATTTGATGATAATTATTTAGATTAAATCCCTGAATATTCCGTTTCTGCTTATATGTCTTGCATTTTGAGTGCCAAATAATGGTTGTTTAGAAGTTTAGATAAATTATTATTATATTTCGCTGATTCTGTACGTAATACACACGCAACATCTAGAAATTTCGTATTCTCATGTCACTAGTTCTCTACTTCTAGTTTGCAAGGGATCCGAAGCCTAAAAAATATGGTTAGACACTGTTGCCACTCCCAGTTATGCGGGTTCTAAACGATGTGCGGTCGTTGATCCAAGCTTACAGGTCTATTCTCTGTATCGCGACTTATAGTTTACTTGCATGGAATAACCCCACGTGAAGCGCTGAGGATAGCTTTGGACTCTAGTTTTGACCGACTGCCGTATGCTCGAGTCCTGAATTGAATATGTGCGATCTAATTTGATAATAATGAGCAAGCCCCGCTTTAGCATTGGCTGACTGTTATCTTCTTTCGTCGGTTTGTGCGCGATATATTTAACCCACACCCGCACATTATTGTCAAACGGTAAATCGAATTTAATAATCCAAATGTTAGGTACAGCTTGTATCTAAACTGTGATCGACTTAGCGTTCACCCACCATCTCATGCTTGCTCGTAGGCCTATACCTATTTATAGGACGATGATGATTTTTAAATTTGTTTTATGACTTTATTCTTTTTATCATCGGTGGCTCATCTCTATCTCTCTCTCTCAATCTCACGTTTATTTAATTTAAAGTAAGAAAAAAACATCCAAATCATGTTATAGATTATTGAGATGAGCACTTTTTTTTATAAAAAAAAAAAAAGAAACATGGGCTATACGGTTAGCATGTACAAGACACAGTATGTTTATGTATTCCAACGCATGCAAAGACTTATTAGCTATTGTGATGATCACAATGTTGATGGTAATTAAATGAATAAATTAAGACAAGTGTCTAAGAACCAAAAGGATATTTTTTTTATTTATAAACATGATGCATGTGGGTTAATTTTTCTTCTATCCTTATAATAGCGCATAAATATGATTCAAATACGTACTTATCCCAGCAGACAAACCAAAACAGACAAAAAAAGATGGCAACCGTGTTGGATGCAGTTGGGTCGGATAAGGTAAGATAAAAAAAAGTCTCGTAAATCTGATTTGATTTTATTATTAAATTAGATCAGAATTTTATTTGGATTAGAATTTGATTATTTTATTAAATAAGTAATCTAATCCGAAGTACCGCAGGTTAAATTAAATAGGCTCAAGCATTGTTACTCCTGATACCAGTACCATCACACAGAACTGGTGTGGACCTCATGAATACCAGAAATAATTCAGGGGGCCGGTGGTCTAAAACCAATGCCACCCACCCGAACTTGTTATTCCGTTTAATAATTCCCCTCCCCAGCTGCACACCACGTTCAAGAATCATGGTTGGTGCTTTGGTTCCAACTTTTCCTCCCGATCCCATCAATTTGAACAAGCCAACCAATCAGTACCATCCGATTCACATGCCAAACTCCGTAGACACGCGGGTTTCAACAAACCGATGTTGCATGGGTTTCTCTCTCCATCTCCATCCCATAACTTCTATTCCACCAATAAAATTCCAATTGAAAGAAGCGTTTTCTTCGAAAAATTTCAGCCATGTCATCGCCATCTCACATGACCATAGATGAAGGGATGGTACGATCAGCGAGATGAAAGGGAGCCAGACGGAGGGGAGCGAGAAGCTGATCCGCTTCAGTTATTGGCTTTATAAAGCTGTCTCAGTTCCAGTACTGCCCTGATGTGGTGTACTCCGCTGTGCTCTTCTTCACGCTTTCTATCTCTCGATCTGCGTCTCAATCTCTCTCGGCCTTTGAGCACGAGGTGCATCAGATCGATGAACAGTTGGCACGTCAGCTGCTGTTAGACTCCGGTACGTGTCAAGCCAATTAATTCGTGTCTCTGGCATCCTGCTGCGTTGGGGTTTATGTGCCAAGATCAGTGAAGGCAGGGAGGTATGCGGCAGGTACTCCGCCCTCCCTCGGAAAGTCGCCCTTCTGATCCCACTTCAGAAGAAATTAACGCCGAACTTTTCATGTCGCTACTCCCGGGAAGGGACCAGCTGGGAGAAGAAGCATAACAATTATCTTCTCAGTCTTCCTACTCTCTCTCTCTCTCTCTCTCTTCAAACCTGCAGCGAATAAATTTTGGATGATTAACCCTGCCTTCATCTTTATAATAACATATATATATATATATATATATAAGTGGTAAGAGAGAATCGGACTGCAGAGAACCTCGACTGGTGCAGGGAAGGTGGCCTGGTATTTATTTGTGAGTGGAGGGGACCGTGATTTAAAAATGAATGGAAGACCCGCCACCTCGGGGGAAGGTTCGATGACCATCGCACCGGGATAAACTAAAGAGGCTAATTCACATAACAGCTGTTATTTGACTGTTATCATGTTTAGAAAGTGGGAAACCTCCCATTAGGTATATAACGCATATGGACAATTATCTAATTTTCAACAAAGAAGTTATTTTTATGCTTTCATGTTATGACAACCTCGTAGAATAGGGGTCGTGATCATTGTTTTGATACCATCTTTTTTATTTTATGAAAAGAAAATTTTAAGATAGAAATAACTATTTAAGACATTTTCTTTATTTGATGAACATTGGCTTGAATAAATAAGATATTTTCTTTCATTGCAAATATAATGTTCCATGACAATCCCAACAGCAATCATGCATCAGTATAATTTCAAAGAAGCTTAAATGATAATGATGGTCATTATCATTGTAATAGCAAACATTAGAGGGAGATAAGCTTTTATTGAAAATATGTACTTGAATATAGTAACTCTCATTTAAAAATAAAAATGAATTATATTTCAATATATTTAAATTATTTTCCTTTTCATCTAACTAATATAGATAAAAACATGATATTAATAAAATATTATAATATATATTTATATTTATTTTAAATAGCTATGAAAATTAATTTAATATTGATAATATAAATGAAAATTTATACGTGGTTAAATTGGATAGCTAAATTTTAAGAACCATGAAATACCATGATATAGAAGATAAATTAAGTTTAATATATCAGCATTATTTTTTATTTTTTATAAAACTCATGAGATTTGTATAAAACTAAATATTATTGTAAATGGAATCACATATATAGATTTACTTGGACTAATTATCTCGTTACAACCATATCTGAATAAATTAAGATTATTATTTAAATTT
Organism: Cocos nucifera; assembly: GCA_006176705.1. Taxonomy (NCBI): domain Eukaryota; kingdom Viridiplantae; phylum Streptophyta; class Magnoliopsida; order Arecales; family Arecaceae; genus Cocos; species Cocos nucifera. The sequence continues at coordinate 2,617,196 of QRFJ01000089.1, read as the reverse complement.
CTGTGATCTATCTAGCGTAACGGGCATCCGGAGCAACCATGTGGCTCTATATTCCAAGCTGTATCTAATTTTTTAATCAACTTTTTTTTTAAAAAAAAAACTAAAATCACTGTTCCGTTCACCGGCTGGATACCACATTCGGAGATTGGTTGACCGGTAAGGGGGGGCCGACTGCTGTCACCGATCAGGTCATCTACTGCACCAATTCCAGCCACATCAGTGCGGTCAGCGGAGTGGAGATTTGATGGGTGACCGGAACCTGGACGGGTTAAACCCAGCCAACCAAGTCAAGCTTACTCGTGGTTGGCGACATGATGTTTTGACCATCCAAAAGCGGCACCTCGCCGGGGGAACGTCATTTGGTTGAATCCTTGATCCGAAAGAAGGATTCATCCTCCTTCGGGCCCATCTACGGTTGGATCATGTAATTCTCGCCTTACGATCTGTAAAGATGGGTGATCCAACGGTTGATGGGTGCGAAGTGAGGTGAATCCTTCTTTCGCGCGAAGGGTACAACCGGGATCCTCATCCAAGCAACAGAACTTGGACGCGGCTCGATGTGACACCGTACAAACTCATTTTTGCTTCTTCCCGCTTACGCTTCAAACAAAAAGAAAACCACAATCTACAACCTCACTCATCATCAACTTATATTTAGGGTCCACATTTGATGTGTTTAATAAGCAGGTGAGGCCCTAGTTTGCAACATATCTACTGGGACCCATTAAATAAATTTTAAGGAAAATTTTTGGTTGATCAGTCCAACCAATCCAACCAGTACAATTAGAAAGCAACATGTATGGTGGTATTTTTTTTCCCTCCTCAATCTTTTGTTTACGTGTAATAGAAGCATGCACTAGATTGAGTTTATTAATAATCTATGATAGACTTAGTCCATCATAAATAATTTTTTTTGGATTTTTTATGCCCAATCATAATTTGATACAAAACCTGTCGTTACTGAGGGGCCAACGAGTCACGAGCTTATTTCTTTTGTATAGATTTAAAATGGAAACATCGTTGCCACGGGTTCAGGTGGTGCATCCGCAAAACAAATATTTTTAGCTGCGGGGATGGTTAACCTGCTGTTCCTAAATAATTAATAGAATTGATGATACAGAAATATCAATTATATCATAATAGTATACGAATTTATGATATAAAAAATTGATTGTTCTCTTCTGAAACACGTTACCATTTGATTGCAAGGTCATGTTAATTTTTTGAACAATGTTGAACAATTAACCAAAAACTTGTGCTTTTGAGGATGGCCTTGTGGAAAGGAAATCTTAATAGTCTTTACCGCCGATTGTTTAAATTGCGTGCATGAAATTTGTATATGATTTTCTCATTCATCACTTAATCATTCTCATCATGCCTTTTTATATATTTCTTAGGGCTATATTCAAGTATTAATCTGTATGCTATCATTCATTTGGTGTAACGTCAGGGATTTGGAAAGGAAATAAAGATGAATCTAAGCAACACATGAAAACTTATACATGTGCATTTGAAATATCCTTTTTATGGACTTCAGAAGTATAGCTCTCTCTATAAGAAAACTACTATTTTCTTAAGATATGATCGGTTATCCCTTGAGTCCCCCATTAAGCATCACTTTTGCTTGCAAATTAACCATGGTGAGTGTTTTTGTCTCTAATATATATATATAAGCCTTTTATATCTGGTGTCCAGAAAACCTAATCTTTGAATGCTCTTACCATATTACTACGATACCTCTACTGTTGCTTAGCAAACTCTGGGGTCTTGGCTCCAGCCTGGATTTCGACTACAATATTTTATTCCATGCATGTATGGTAAACCTTCTCGAAGGAACATTCCCTTAACAAAAAGAACCCCTCTGTTGCTCTATTTACGATGCCTGCTAGACTTCCCTGTACCACATGAATGCTTTTCCACAACATGCGCTTGGCTCTTGCAAATGTCTTTTTTTCTTTTTTGGTACACTGCAAATGTCTATTTATTAGAGTCATCAACCTTCCTATAAATTGGACATATGGCCTATCTAATGGACGAAATCCATATTTGCTAAATTACTAAACTTATGTTTCTCCCCTTAAGATCATCTACCCATATCACATCTAGCATGGCTTCAACCATACTTCTTTTCCAACTCTTTTAGGTTTTGGACCGGCGACACCCAGAGGTTTCAGCTGATCTCCAAAACGGTGATGAGATATTCCATGTTTTGAGCTGTGAATATATCAATTGTTTTTGTCCTAATCACAAGCTAATTTTTATTATTCAAGAAAACTCTCCATCCAATTTAATATGCTTCTGGGACCGTTGATGGAGTCCCAACAAAGGTCCGGAAGGCATCGAAGATATAATGATTTGGTTTAGTGTCGCCGTAATTAGTGCTTTGCTTTTAAGTTTGGGCTTGGCTAGCTGATGCTTTGAAGTCTGGGTTTTGTCAGTGAAAAGCAAATCCTAAGAGTGATGCTTGCAACGTGATAAGTGAGACAAATTACCTACTCTTTCTATCCCCCCCACCCCATCCCCTCTCTCTATCACCCAATTGCTTTTCTTCGTCGTCTTTCTTCTTAAAAATTGAAAAAAAAAAAAAAAAATCAGGAGAAGGAATTGAAGCAGGCGATCCCATAAATTTTAAATAGAAAAGAGAGAACAAATCTATCGGACAGAATTTACAGCCAGAAACGTGGAGTCTCCTGAAAAACTATTTAACATTACCGTCAGCAATGAAATTTGATTGAAGAAGAATTTGTAGATGCATGCCCTGCATAACAAATGAGTATAAAATAAAATTATTCGTACAATCCAATCCATGTGTGGCTAAAGTGGAAGGACGGCGACTGGATAGTTTTGTAGCAGGCAGACTATTTCGCAACGACAAAAAATAGTTATAGATACGGATAAAATTTGAGTAGATCAATAATTATAATTATTGCTTTAAAAATACGAAATAAGCACGGGGATTGAGATTTTTTTTTTTCTTTTTTTTTTTTTTTAGCACCATCTGATGATTCCAAAGAAGCTAGCGTTCTTTTCATGAATCATCTGTGTTGTTAAAACAAGGGAATTGAATGAACGCAGTTTGAGAGCTTCCAAAGAAAAACTATCCAACTGCTATACTAGCTTATATATATATATAACACTTACTAGAGTTCAAACAAAATATTATTTTTTTGGTAAAAATAAAATATTAATAAAAAAATTAATTTAAATAAATTATTTACGTACATGGAATTTGTTGTTGCTTGAATCTGTTAGCTATGAAAGTGGAGCGGTTGGTATCGTGCTGAGATATTGGAGTGACTTACAAAATAAAGTTTGAGTTGGAGGATTGAACTTCGACAAGGATACTCCAATGCTCAAATCAGTAGAGAAAAGAAAAGCAACAACGGATTCTTTGAAAGAAATTTTTTTTTCTTATCTAAATCCTTGGAGCTTTTGGTATTTGTAGAGAAAAAAATGTCTTGTAGATATTGCATTGTTTTGCTAATCTTGGCCTGCTAATCATATCATTTTGATATGATGGTCGTTTATCTCGAATATGGAGACCGTTACTGGCACGATCTAGATATTTTATCTGTTTCCACGAGTTTAGATAGAGTGAGAAATAATTTAGTTACGACTGGATTATAATTGGATTGTTGCTTATCCTCAAATGGAACTACCAAATATGTTGAAGAGTTATTTATCCGAGATAATTTAGGAGGCTTGAATACTAGACGAGCTGTTGTCAAAGAAAATAACTCGAAAGTGTACCTCGATTCATTCTTCAGATCGGAAAGGAACGGGGATGATCTCTTTGCCTCGGTGCACTGATGCTTCTATATTGGTCCGAGATATTTTGGCTATCAATTTGATCGATTTGAGATATTTGTGTTACTATCGTAATAATATGTATTACATGCTAATAAACAGAAGTTAATAAACTCATATGTCATGGTGCGTAACATAATTGTAGATCCAAAAAAAAAAAGATTAGCAAAGGAGGTGCTTATACGATGGCATGTATAAAAAAAAAAGAATGAGATTCTTTGTGGTACTTTAAATGCGTATGTTGGATGTCATCCATTTTATGATAGATAATTATTTAAATTATTTAAATATTTTAAAATTTATAATTTTTTAATATTTAATATATATTTATTTATTTTATAATAAATTATATTTTATTATTTACTATATTTTATGATATTTATAATATTTTATAAGTATCATAGGGGATCCATTTTTTATGACAACGGATCTATAGCAGTAGTTAGTAAAAATCACTACTATAATCTGATTTATGATAGCAATTAATTGTAACCACTGTCATTTTTTTTCTTTAAATAATATATAATTTTAAAATTTAATGTTCATCTTCATCGTTCATTATCTAAATAATTATCATTAGAGTGTCATCGCAAAAGATCGCTTCGATCCGATGGCCCTAGCTTCGTCGATTAGAAAAATTTGATTTTGACGACTACAAATGATGATACAATAATCTGATAGATAGAGACCTCCGATGGATCCAAAAATTTATAATGATGATCTCAGTGATGATTGTAGCGTACTATCAAAGTTTTACTTCAATCGGATATCATTATCTTGGTCAATTTAGTATAGGTTAGTTTCGATCGTTAAATGATAAATGAGTGATCAAAGGATCAAACGGTATCCGATTATGAGATAATTTTTTTTATAAATGATCTTGGCTACTATTTTAATCATTTTTTACGGTGGTGATTATAAAATTCAACTCGTGAGATGAAGAACGATCTAAAACTATACGTCTTCTGATAACCATTTTGAAACTTCACTGATTGTTATGCTCGTGCTTTTATAATATCTGCTTAACATGAATAATTTATACAAAAATGATTTAAATTTTACTATCATCATCATATAAAATATTTAAAATTATAACAAAGATCATTTAACTAAAAATTTATCTCATAATCGAATGCCATTTAACCCTTTGATCGCTTGTTTCTAATTTAACGGTCAAAATTATTCCATACTAAATTGATCATGATAACGATATCTGATTGAAGTGAAACTTTGATAGTATGCTACAAATATCATCGAGATTATCATTGCAGATTTTCGAACCCATCGAAGGTCTCTATCTATCAGATCATCGCATCGTCATTCATGATCGTCGAAATCAAATTTTTCTAATCGTTGAAGCTAGGGCCATCGGATCGAGGCGATCTTTTGCGATGACACTCTAATGATAATTGTTGACGCAGAATCTAGTCATCGCCAAAATCTGCTGGGGTGGAGGCCGATGAGGTCATCGTTGGAGACCTGCAAAATAAAGTCTCGTCCGGAGTCGGTGGGGGGTGGCTTCGGTAGGATCCTTCGACGATCAAGTCAGCTCTGGCCAATAGGAATGGAGTGCTCGAAAATGAGTTCCGAAGCTTGGAGAAGAAGAGGAGATCTTAGAGATCAGAGAGATTAGAGTTTTTTGAGATTCTGAGATTAGCGTATCTGGAGGATCCTTTTTATAGCGGAGCTTGATGGTGATGGCTGTAGCCACATGCTGGCGGGCTGTTCGAGGTTCGGTGGAGTCAATCTCATGAAAAGGTACCGTCTGCAGCGGGTTGAGGGTGACAGCCATTGCTGTCTGACAGTGGATTGCTGTCACTTACGGCGGACTGATGGTGATGGCTGCAGCTATCTTGATGCTGAGCCGCTCGAGGCTGAATGAAGGGTTGAAGGACTTTGACGTGTGCCAATTTTGGAGAAATTCGGACTCTTGAAGAGGAAGCTCGGAATGAGTTCGGCTTTCGTAGGCGTTTGGCTGGAGGTGCGCGGCTATGCCTCGGTCATTAAAAAGTTCGGTAAGGGCTCGATCGGTGAGAAGTCCGACCGACGGATGGTTGCTGAGGAGTTCCGCCGAGGAACGACCGCCAAGAAGTTCGACCGCTGGGAGTCCGAAGGAGCTCGGCAGGCTGAAGGGATGGCCGCTTGAGGAGTTCGGCCAAGGGACGACCACCAAGGAGTACGATCGTTGGGAGTCCGAAGGAGCTCGGCCGGCTGAAGGGACGGCCGCTTGAGGAGTTTGGTCAAAGGACGACTGCCAAGAAGTTCGACCGCTGGGAGTCCGAAGGAGCTTGGCAACTGAGGAATACCATTATAGCTCGTCGCTTGGAGTTCAAAGAGCTCGACCGCTGAGGAGTTCGGTGGGCTGAAGGGGTTTGGCTTAAGACCCATCCCCTGAAGCTCTTCCATGGCTATTGGTTGCATTAGGCTGAGCATCGAACTAGACTTCGACAGGAGCAGAGTTTATCCCCAACAATAGCCCCCTCACTCCCAAGTTCGAAACTCGAAAGAAGGGAGTGCAGAAACGGTGACTGCCAAAGTCTTCTTCTGGGCTCCATGTTGGTTCAGGTCGAAGCTCGGGGGAGATCTTATCTCCAGCTAAAGTTGATGCTAAAGCTGAAGCCCGGGAGAGATCTCATCTCCTGCTAAAGTTGAAGTAGGCCTCGTCTCCTACGATCGAGATCGGAGGTTGAGCTCGTTGGGGGCGACAATATCTTCAGCAGCCGAGGCTGACTCGCGGGAGATCTCTTCTCCTGCAGCCATGGTTAACACGGACGCTCGGAAGAGATCTAATCTCGGATCGAGGTCGATGCGATCGCTCGGAAGAGATCTGATCTCAGGATGAGGTTATCTCCGATCTCATCGCTGATCGAGGTTGTCTCGACCGCTCGGAAGAGATCCTATCTCTGGTCGAGGTCAAAGTTGAAGCTCTCCAATCGAGGTTGACACGGTCACTCGAGAGAGATCTTATCTCTGACCGAGGTCGAAGTTGAAGCTCTCCAGTCGAGGTCGACACGGTCACTCGGAAGAGATCTTATCTCTAGCCGAGGTCGAAGTTGAAGCTCTTCAATCGAGGTTGGCCCGGTCGCTCGGGGGAGATCTTATCTGATTGAGGTTGAAGTTGAAGCTCTCCAGCCGAGGTTGGCCCGATTGCTCGGGGGAGATCTTATCTCCTTTGGTCGAGGTTGATGCGGGCACCTTTGTTCGCGTTAGGACGAGGTTCTCCTCCTGTTCCTAACAGACGGTGGGGGCACATTTGGACCATCGTCCGTCTCCCCCGTCTCGTCTAAGGTGAACGAGGCCTTCGACTTTGCTCGCGTTAGGATGAGGTTCTCCTCCTATTCCTAACGGGCTGTGGGGGCACATACGGACCATCGTCCGTGCCTCTCCCCCCATCTCGTCCTTTGTGAACGAGGCCTTCGACTTTGCTCGCGTTAGGATGAGGTTCTCCTCCTATTCCTAACGGGCTGTGGGGGCACATGCGGACCGTCGTCCGAGCTCTCCCCCCATCTCGTCTAAGGTGAATGAGGCCTTCGACTTTGCTCGCGTTAGGATGAGGTTCTCCTCCTATTTCCTAACGGGCTGTGGGGGCACATGCGGACCGTCGTCCGAGCCTCTCCCCCCATCTCGTTCTAAGGTGAACGAGGCCTTCGACTTTGCTCGCGTTAGGACGAGGTTCTCCTCCTGTTCCTAACGGGCTGTGGGGGCACATGCGGACCGTCGTCCGAGCCTCTCCCCCCATCTCGTCTAAGGTGAACGAGGCCTTCGACTTTGCTCGCGTTAGGACGAGGTTCTCCTCCTATTCCTAACGGGCTGTGGGGGCACATGCGGACCGTCGTCCGTCTCCCCCATCTCGTCCTAAGGTGAACGAGGCCTTCGACTTTGCTCGTGTTAGGACGAGGTTCTCCTCCTGTTCCTAACAGGCTATGGGAGAACATACAGACCGTCGTCCGTGCCTCTCCCTCCATCTCGTCCTTTGTGAATGAGGCCTTCAGTCGGGAGAGATATTACCTTTAGCCAGGGTCGATTCTCGGGAGAGATCTTATCTCTGACCGAAGTCGCTTCTCGGGAGAGATCTTATCTCTGGTCGAGGTTGTCGCTCGAGAGAGATATTATCTCTGATCGAGGTCGCTTCTCGAGAGAGATCTTATCTCTGACCGAGGTTGTTGCTTGGAAGAGATCTTATCTCTGGAAGAAATCTTATCTCTAGCCGAGATTGTCTCTGATCGAAGTTGTCGCTCGAGAGAGATCTTATCTCTGGCCGAGGTCGCTTCTCGGAGAGAGATCTTATCTCTAGCCGAGGGCCGAGGTCGCCTCTCGGAGAGATCTTATCTCTAGCCGAGGTCGATTCTCGAGAGAGATCTTATCTCTAGCCGAGGTCGCTTCTCGGAAGAGATCTTATCTCTGGCAGAGGCCGAGGTCGCTTCTCGGGAGAGATCTTATCTCTGGCCGAGGTTGTCGCTCAGGAGAGATCTTATCTCTGACCGAGGTCCGAGGGCCGAGTCGCTTCTCGGAGTGATCTTATCTTTAGCCGAGGTTGTCGCTTGGAAGAGATCTTATCTCTGGCTGAGGTGGCCGAGGACCGAGGTCGCTTCTCGGGAGAGATCTTATCTCTAGCCGAGATCGCTTCTCGAAAGAGATCTTATCTCTGACCGAGGTTGTCGCTCGGAAGAGATCTTATCTCTGACCGAGGGCCGAGGTCGCCTCTCGGAAGAGATCTTATCTCTGATCGAGGTTGTCGCTCGGAAGAGATCTTATCTCTAACCGAGGTTGTCGCTCGGGAGAGATCTTATCTCTGATCGAGGTCGATGGTCTTTGACCTGCTCGTGCTAGGACGAGGTTCTCCTCCTGTTCCTAACACGGTGACTATTAACTGCTTTTTTTCCTATCATCACATAGTTTTCGTGCCCAGAAACAGCATATTATTGAAAGGAAAGAACTTTATTGAAAGAAAGTTATTGGTAATGTATTTCCGAATTTTTTATGATTCAAGATTGTGGTAGCATTATTCCTCCACGCTTCTTCATGTGGATGACTTTTTCTATCTCATGCTGGCCTCCTCACTTTGGAGCATGCTTCTCTTGGCTTCGATGCTGGGATCTGGGCTAACGCTGATGACGCCGTGAGGCGGCCGACCTCACCGTTTCTTATCACGGCAGCGCCCTTTGCCGATCTTCAGGCTGGCGTCAGATGAATTTACCCAACCGCTCCTTTCTAACGAGCTCCTCAATTTCGTCTCGGAGCTGGATGCACTCCTCAGTATCATGGCCGTGGTCGCAATGGTAGAGGCAGTACTTGCTTCGGTCACGCTTGTTTGGGGGAGACCGTAACCCTTCTGGTCTTGGCAGTTGGTTCTTAACTTCGGTGAGAATCTGAGTTCGAGGAGCGTTGAGGGGAGCGTAGTCGCGGAATCTTTTGGAAGGAGGGCTTCTTCGCATTTCTTTGTAAGCTCGAGGAGTTCGGACCCGCCTACTATCGGAGGGAGTCCGTAAATGCAGTCGAACTTTGTTCGACTCTCTATTGCCTGCCAGTCGCTTCCTTAAGGCTTCTTCATCCTTCAACTTGAAGGCTTCTTCCGCACGGGCATGTCTCTCGGCTTGAGCCAGCAGATCGGCAAAGTCCCTGGGATATCTTTTTTTTCAGAGAGAACAGCAAGTCATTTTTCTGAAGGCCGTCCTTGAGTGCGGCCATCGCAATAGACTGGTCCAAGTTTCGGACCTCCAATGCTACGGCGTTAAACCGAGTTACGTAAGCCCGGATGGATTCTCCTTGCTTCTGCTTGACGTTCATCAAGGAATCCAAATCTTGGTGCGATCGTCAGCTGCTGATGAAGTGGGCCATGAACTGACTGCTCATCTGATCAAAATAGAAGATCGTACTTGGCTTCAATGTCGAGTATCAGTTTCTCGCTGCTTTCTTTAAGGTAGATGGAAAGGCTCAGTACAGCATGGCGTCTGAAGCACCGTGAAGCAGCATCATGGTCCGAAAGGCCTTCAGAAGATCAACCGGATCAGAGGTTCCATCGTAATTTTCAAGTTGAGGAAGCTTGAAGTTCGGTGGGATGGGCTCTTGCATTATCTGAAGGGAGAAAGAAGGTTCGACATGGAAGTCAGCATGATGAGCCGGGGCGACGTGGCCGAGCTATTCAATCCATCGGTCCATCTTCCGCAGTCTGTGATCAAGGGCGTCGTCCTGATCGCAGATCTTGGGGGACTTTCAGCTATAAGCGAAAAAGATCTCCTCCAAAGGAGAACCATGATCCGAACATGGATCTCCGACTCTCTATTTTTTTTTCCAAGGGGCGGTGGGCACATCGGCCTGAGTACCCTTTTCTGGGGCCGATTTCTGACATCCAAATGGTGATTTCCTGATGGAGTCGCCATCAGAGGCTGCTACATGGCCCGCCTTGCATCAATGAGGCCATGGACCTATCGGACGAGCAGGTTGAACTACTCCATATTTACCATAGGTACAGGTGGAACCTGAGTTTCCGGGGCTGAAGCAGGGGCAGACGAATCTGGATGGGATCGAAACGTGGAGGCCGTCGATCGTTGAGTCGAAGCTCTCCTGGGAGGTATTTTCTCTTTAGGAGAGGGCTCTGGTGAGGAGGAAGAGAGGTCTCCAGAGAGAGAGAAATCATCGTCGAGCACTCCTTTAAGAATAAGGAAACCTCGAAGGTTTGGGATGCCCTTCCTCTAGCGCCAATCTGTTGACGCAGAATCTGGTCATCGTCGGAATCCGCTGGGGTGGAGGCCGATGAGGTCGCCGTCGGAGACCTGCAAAATAAAGTTCCATCCGAAGTCGGTGGGGGGTGGCTCTGGCAGGATCCTTCGACCATCAAGTCAGCTCTGGCCAATAGGAATGGAGTGCTCGGGAATAAGTTTCGGAGCTTGGATAAGAAGAGGAGATCTTAGAGATCAGAGAGATTAGAGTTTTTTGAGATTTCGAGATTAGCATATCTGGAGGGTCCTTTTTATAGCGGAGCTTGATGGTGACGGTTGTAGCCGCGTGCTGGCGGGCTGCTCGAGGTTTGACAGAATCAGTCTTATGGAAAGATGCCGTCTGCAGCGGATTGAGGGTGACAGCCATCGCTGCCTGACAGCGGGTTGCTGTCGCTTGCGGCAGACTGATGGTGATGGCTGTAGCTATCTTGATGCTGAGCCGCTCGAGGTCGAATGAAGGGTTGAAGGGTTTCGATGTGTGCCCATTTCGGAGGAATTCGGACTCCTAAAGAGGAAGCTCGGAAGGAGTTCGACTTTCGTAGGCGTTTGGCTGAAGGTGCGCGGCTAAGCCTCGATCGTTGGGAAGTTCGGTAGGGGCTCGGTCGGTGAGAAGTTCGATCGATGGATGGTTGCTGAGGAGTTCGACCGAGGGATGACCGTCAAGGAGTTCGATCGCTGGGAGTCCGAAGGAGCTCGGCAGGCTGTAGGGACGGGCGCTTGAGGAGTTCGGTCGAGGGACGACCGCCAAGGAGTTCGGCCGCTGGAAGTCCAAAGGAGCTCGGCCGGCTGAAGGGATGGCTGCTTGAGGAATTCAACCGAGGGACGACCGCTGGGAGTCTGAAGGAGCTCGGCTACTGAGAAATTCCGTTAAAGCTCGGCTGCTTGGAGTTCAAAGAGCTCGACCGCTGAGGAGTTCAACGAGCTGAAGGGGATCGGCTTAAGACCCATCCCCTGAAGCTCTTTTGTGGCTACTGGTTGCATTAGGCTGAGCATCGAACAAGACTTCTGTAGGAGTAGGGTTTATCCCCAATAATAATTATTTAGATAATGAATGGTGAAGATGGATATTAAATTTTAAAATTATGTAATATTTAGAAAAAAAATAAAAAAAATTATTTTCAAAATTGCTGTCGTAGATCTATGGCAGCAATTTTGGATAACCACTATCGTAGATTTATAGTAGTGGTTGATCTCTCTCTCTCTTTCTCTTCATCGTCGGTGAGGCTCCTTCCCCCCTCAATCGGTGTCGCCCCTCCTCCCCCTTCGGTCGGCACCACCCTTCCTTCCCCCTCCCCCTCCCATCTTCGGCCGCCTCCCCGCCACCCCCCACCCGCCCCACCCCTCCACCCCGACCCTCCCCCCTCCAAACCCCTCGCCTCCGGTGAGCCCTCTTTACCCTCGCTTGGCCCCCCGTAAAACCTCACCCCCCATCCAACCTCCCTCGGTCCCCAATGAACTCCTCCGACGAATCCCCTTCCGACCCTCCCTTGGCCCCCTGTGAAATCTCCCTCCGACGAAACCTCCATCCACCCTCCGACCCTCCACCGTCCCTCCCATGAAATCCTCTCCCACGCTCTATCCTCCTCCATTCTCGGTGCGAAACCAAACCTCCTTCCGACGAGCCCCCCTCCATCATCCTTCGGCCCTCGTGAAATCCCACCCTCACACACCACCACCATTCTGACCCTCCCTAGGTCGAGTGCGAAGCCTCATTCGGTCTCCTCGTCACTATGCCCCCCTCCTCCTGGCTTCCCATCCCCAGCCATCCCTACTCTCTCTCTTTTCTCTCTTTTTTTCTTCTCTATCTCACTATCTTGCTTTTGTTTCGCAAGTTACCTCTAGTGCCATCATCTTCCTCTAGCGTCGTTGCGACCCTCAAAACTTTCGATGCGACCCACTCTCTATAGCCGCAGGTATATTTTTTTTAATTTTATAGTATTATTTATTAATTACGTATATTTATAATAATTTATAAAATATTTATAATAAATATTATAAATATTATAATTATCTACATGCCATAGTTTTTGGGCCGTGCCGTGGTGGTAGCTGTGGACTAGATCGGTCAACGAGCTAGATTCGGATTGAAACCTAGATATTCAGATCTGGATCCAATTTTAATTACTGGTACTATATCCGAACTCGAATATCCGATGGATCTATACCTGAGAGAGGAAGGGAGGGATCCGGCCTCGCCGCCATCATTGGAAGGGAGGGGGTCCGGCCCCGCCAGTGAGGGAGATCGAGAGAGGAAGAGTGGGAGATCGAGAGAGCGAGAGAGGGAGGGAGGGGGTCCGGCCTCGTCGGCATCACTGGGAGTGATGGGGTCCAACCTTACCGGCGAGGGAGAACGAGAGAGTAAGGGAGGGATGGGGTCTGGCCTTACTGACGAGAGAGATCGAGAGAGGGAGAGAGGAAGATTGAGAGATGAAAAAGTTGGAAGGAAGAGGTTCAGCCTTGTCGCCATCGTCGGAGAGAGAGATTGAGAGAGGGAGAGAGGAAGTGATCGAGGGGATGGCACACGTCGAGCCAGCTCAGATATGCAGTCGAGCTGGCTCGGGCCATGATCGAGCCAACTGGGGGAGGATCCTAGCTGGATGTCTCAGACATGGATTGGAGAATTGTACTGAGATTATAAAATCAAGCTCCATAGAGAATGGCTCAAGCACCGATGAGATACTTCGGAAGAGCTTGTTTTTTGGATACAGAACTGTCCTTTGGATCAGTGGGAGAGGATGGTTAGACACTAAAGGAGCCAGGAGTTTGAGATAAAATTTCTAAATTTTGAATTTTTCAATACGCTTAAAGTTTTATTTGAATATTTTTTAAATATTTATTATTTATTTAAATACTTGTTAGGCTACCTTCCATCAAAATCGGAAGAACCGTGCAGTCCAGGAGTATATGCATACTTTAGACCATGAGTCTATGGCTAGTTGTGTGCATAGAGAGATAATTAATTCTAAATCTTACTAGATAAATTAAATTCATATTTTTTATCATCTTTCTGATAAATTTATTCTTTATTATAGCTGATGAGAGATGGAGTGATGCCCAGCTATAGCGAGATATTCTGATCTAGCCGCACGGACAAGATGGGCAGGCCGATGAATGTCGCGATCGAACGTATTTTTATAAGTATTAAATATATTAGTATATATGATTAGTATTATAACATTTTTTATAAAATTTTATTTTAATTTATAATTATAGGATCAGTTAGATGCGCTTGCGAGTGAAGGCCTGGATACCTCTAGGCCCCATGACCATCTGTCTCAAGTCTTGGGGCTTGAGCACTCTCGGAGGATCCGATACAGGTTCGGACACATGCCGATGAGCTACTAGTCCGAGGTGAGCATCTTCTCATAAACTTTCGATGTCGTCAGTCGGGAGGAGCTTGAGGAGGTGTTGGTACGGGCAGATCATGCTGCGATGCAGGCAGATCGGGCTGAGAAGCGCGCATCTCATCTGGAGGACATCGTGAGAGACATGATGTCGATGCTTAGTACGTATTTTGGAGTCACAGACTTCGAGGATATGTTGGCCCGCATTTCGGCTCCAGCTCTAGCTCTGGCTTCGGTTCTAGCTCCGACTCTGGCTCCCAGTGACGACGACAATGATGTAGATTTAGGAGACTTTTGATGTATTTTATTTTTTTAAAAAAATATTATAATAAATTATATTCGATAATAAAATTTTAATATTTTAGAATAATTTTTATGTTTATTATATTTTCTTATGTTATATATCTGTATTTATCAGATAAAATATATAAAAAAATAAAAATTTTATTTTTTTTAATTATTCAAGATCTACGGTAGTGGTTTTATAACCACTGTCGTATTCATGCCAACCGCTGTTATAGATCCTTGGTGCAAATAGTGCCAACCACTGTATTAGATCTATAGCAGTAGTTCAAATAACCGTTGTAACAACCGCTGCCATAGAGCTACGACGATGGCCGCAGTAGCAGCGGTTAGAAAATCGCTGCCATAGTCTATGGCAGTGATTTTTTGAACTACGATAATGATTACTAAATCATTGTCGTAGCTTTTTTTTGTAATAGTGTTCCTCGCCTACTCGACCAAAATGTGAGTTCGATTTAGTGCAATATATATTGGCTTTGCTGCATTAATCATGTTGTCTTCTAACATTGGATCATTGGCACTTAAAGTATCTTTTATCACAATAAATATATTAAGGAATATGTATGATATTTAATTTTACATAAAATAATTAGTGGAAGGTGGATGAATTGGTATGGATGATTGGGCACTAATGACGTGAGCATTTGGATTGAATTGGTTCCAACATGTATATTAAGACCTCTTGGTATCAAGATTTTCCATGCATATTCTTAGTAAGTCATATTAGAATTGATGTTTGACGTTCTTGGACAACACTTTAAACATGAGACATGTTGAAATTGATGGCTGTTAATATGTGGACTAATAGCGTCGTTCTGACCGGCATGTGTCAAGTAAATGCCACAAGCTGATTTAATGGAACAAAATCGATAGGTTTGAACACAAGCTTAGGCATGATTCTTAGTTCCTAGAAAAGTTGACTCCCATAAAAGTGTAGTAAAATGTAGCTCTTGGAGAGCAAGTGACTCTTAGACTTGAGCAGTAATTTACCATGATGAAGTATGGCTCATAGAGAGAGTAGTGGTAACATATGGTGCATTCAAAGGTGTAATATGATATGGAGCATATATGTAGAAAAAAATATTGAAAATCTTATGCAAGAATATGAGTCCTATATTAAATAATTAGTAGGAGAGAAATGAATTCATACGGGTGATCGGACCTAAAAACATTTGAATTGTGTTCCAATATATTCTTTTGAGGTGATTGGGTTCCAATGTATACATCAACTCCTTTCAGTATTTGGACTTTAATTTTACCTTCACAACAATGACCTGATAACTTTTATAATTAACATTGCTGTACTTTAAGTAAAAGAATTCAATTAACTAAGTGTCAGTTAACAAATTAAGAATAGAAGCAGAAATCCGTATAGAATATACTTATAGTACTTGGAAGCCAGATGAAAGTTACAATTGGCACAATCTCATTACTTTTCCATGGGCAGGTTATATCTATACGTATATGTATATATGTGAGCGTGCATGAGTTTTGAGTATATCAATTCATGAATGGTAGATAAAAAAATGTTTATATATAAAAAAAAGAATTAAGGCTAAAAAATAGGGCTTGCATTGCTAGTTTTGTCCCTTCACCTAGCAACTAGAGATTCTGCATTCATGTTTTAGGTGATGCATCTTCTAGCTAGTACTGAAATCCATGTAATTATAGCACTAATGATTGGTCCCTCTTTCTCGTTTGGGGAGATCTTAACCATCCACTCTTGTAATATGTACCAAGGGCTATCCCATCCCATTTTAAGCCAATTATATATTACACTCTCTGATTCGTATGCACATAAAAGCACATAATACTAGTAATAATACAAGTGCACATGGCTATTATAAAAAAAATTAGATATAAATAGATTCTTAAAAAATTAAAGTGCAGTTTACGAACCCATATATGTTGTTCATGAAAACCGGCCGTACATTATATTCTTGATTTAGATAAGTTTTATTATCCTTCTTATTCATGAGATTGTACAAATTTTAATTCAAAAGATAGTTTTCATCGTGAACTTCTTTTCAAAATCCAAAAGTATTAAAATCTTCTCTATAAAAAAATTTAACATAGCCCTTTACAGAAGAAATTTAATTAGAATCATCATTGTTGGTACAAAATCTAGTTGATGTCGGATCGAATTAGAGTCGAGAAAGACGAGATCACCACTAATGACCTACAAAATAAAGTTTCATTCGGAGTTGATGATGGTGGCTCCGATAGAATCTTCCGATGATCAAATCAGCTCTTCTGACCAATAGAATGGAGTGTTCAGATAATAATTCAGCAGAGTTTTGGAAAGAAGAAGAGAGCTTAGAGAAAACATATCTGGAGGATTCCTTTTTATAGATGGAGCTTGTTGTAACCATCCGGTAGTGGGTCGCTCGGGACCACGTCGAATTTGTTATAAAGAAAGATGTCCATTATTGTAGTATGGCCGTTCGGAGCCACGTGAAGTTTGTTACAGAAAGTTGTATCCGTTGCCATGAAGTGGCCATTCGGTGAGATTTAATAGTCGAAGTTCGAAGAGAAAATGTGTTGGATGGTAAAGAGCTTTGACATACATCAATTCTAGAAGAGTTCGGACTCCTAAAGGGAATACAGCTAGAGAAAATCTTCCGGAAGGAATGCTAGCTTAACTCTGGAAGTAATCCACTGGAGGAATCTGACTGAAGGAGAAGTCCGGAGGAAGTTCAGCTCCTGAAAAAATTTGACTGAAGAAAAAATTTGGAAGGAGTTTGGCTCCTGGAGGAGTTCAGCCGAAGGAGAAATTCGGAAGGAGTTCGGCTCTTGGAGGAGTCCGACTGAAGGAGAGGTCCGGAAGGAGTTCGGTTCTTGTAGAAATCCGATTGAAGGAGAAGTCTAGGAGGAGTTCGGCTCTTGTAGAAATTCGACTGAAGGAGAGGTCCGAAAAGAGTTTGGCTTCTGTAGAAATCCGACTGAAGAAGAGGTCCGGAAGAAGTTCGGCTCCTGTAGGTACCCAACTGAAGGAGAAGTAAGGAAGGAGTTCGGCTCCTGTAGGCATCCGACTGAAGGAGAGATCCGGAAGGAGTTCGGGTTTTGGAGGAGTTCGATTGAGGGTGAAGTCTGAAAGGAGTTCGGTTCCTATAGGCATCCAACTGAAGGAGAAGTAAGGAAAGAGTTTGGCTCCTGAAGAAGAAATTCGGAAGAAGTTCAGCTCTTATAGAAATCCGACTGAAGGAGAAATCTGGAAGAAGTTCGGCTCCTGAAGAAATTTGACTGAAGGAGAGATCTGGAAGGAGTTCGGCTCCTGTAGAAACTTGAT
The DNA here is from genome assembly GCA_006176705.1 of Cocos nucifera. Classification (NCBI taxonomy): domain Eukaryota; kingdom Viridiplantae; phylum Streptophyta; class Magnoliopsida; order Arecales; family Arecaceae; genus Cocos; species Cocos nucifera. The sequence continues at coordinate 2,599,734 of QRFJ01000089.1, read as the reverse complement.
TGAAAGAAAAATTTGGAAGGATTTTGGCTCTTATAAAAATCTGACTGAAGGAGGAGTCCGAAATGAGTTCAGCTCTTGGAGGTATCCGACTAAAGGAGAGATTCGGAAGGAGTTTGGCTATTGAAGAAACTTGACTGAAGGAGAGATCTAGAAAGAGTTCGGTTTTTATAGAAATCCGACTGAAGGAGGAGTCCGGAAGGAGTTCGAATGAAGGAGAAATTCGAAAGAAGTTCGATTGGGATTCGGCCGTCGGATGAGTTTGACCACTGAATGAGTTAGATCGCTTGAGAAGTTCGGCCGCTGGAGAAAGAATTTTCGATCGAAGTTCTTCCAAAATTATCAGTTGTTTTAGGCTAAGCATCAGATTGGACTTTGATGGAAATAAAATTTATTCCCAATAATCATAAAAAAGTCATTTTAAGCCATGCAGTTATGATAAATTTAATAATTAAAATAAAAATTAGGATCACGAAGGCCACCTAAACCTATAGCATGCAGCCGGTCGCAAAGCTACGGCGAAATGATTGATCCGTGATCAGCAATTGAAAGAAATTAAAGGCAGATCGATCGAACTTGCTCAACTCTTTACAAACTTTTAGCCGGAAGCCGCGATCTTGTAGGGCCTGGGGTGGGTGGATGGATGGATGGGCATGCTTTGTTTTATTTCGGCCGCCTCCCTCGTCTGTTTCAAACTCCCCACAAAGAGATCTACTCACTCTCCAGTCCCATTTTTTTTTTGCTCTTGGACCCACACAACCACTTCCCGGTCAAGTTACATCATTGTAGCACGCCAAGACCGCCTTTTTGTAAGCTTGGCAGCGAAGATGGGAATATGTGGTTGTTGTCATAGCAACTGAAGGCACATGCATGTTGCGATCGTGATGCATGTTCCGATCCTGTACGGTGGACCATGCCCTGTTTGGGCGACCAAGCCAAGCTTTCTATTTCTCCGTGGCAGGTTAGTTCATGCGCACGTAGAACAAGCTCATGTTCACACGTCATGGATGCGACATTGGATTGCCTTTGTTTAGTTGCCACGCGAAGCAAAAGAGTGTAGCTTCTTGCTCACCCGAGAATATGCATGTGAGGAAGGAGGTTCGATCGCGTCTTCTTCCTTGGAAGTGGGTTATAACTTGATATGGTGCAGGTATATATGGTGCAACGTGCAACAACCTGCAGTTCATTGTAGATCCGTGTTACATCATTAATTATTCTTCATTCGCAATATCAGACTTTGGAGCATGAACAAATCTCAAAGCACTACGAATTTATTTATTTATCCATCTAGATCTTAAAATAACTATTGTGTGACCTAACGATAGATTTGCATGAAAAAAGCGAATGTTACAATCCATCCTATTAAACCTAGGCAATAATTAGACACATATAAATGTAGTAAAAATAATTTTTACTACATAAATAAATAGATAGATATAATAGATAATAATATTTTATTATTGTTTTGCTAACTCATTGGTGTATCATCTTTGTTTCGACCGGTTCTTGTTAGCCATCGGTGCGTATCTTTGCCGACATGATGTATCTTTATACCGGTAAATGATGATCCATATCCATACCAACAGAGGATGCCATATTTTTTATCTGAATATATATTCTTTGTTACGTTTTTCATGCCTTATGTGAAATTCTGCTTCGACAGCTGCCTGTGCATATATCTCACGGTACATACATTTCCAAGTTATAGCTAACTTATTTCATAATGGTTAGAATATTATTTGCTGTATGTTTAAGGTTTCATGGGTTAAAATTTCTTACCCCATCATTTCATAATGGTTAGTATATATCATCAATTTGCTATATATTTAAGGTTTCATGGGGTCAAATTTTCTTGCCCCATCATTACGACATATGACCATCCCCAGAGGTTTCAAAGTATGAACGGAGACCAATTTCTATCTTGCCTACTTTATTCTTTAATCACGTGAACATTTTTTAGGCCTTCTTATAATAATAAAGACATTTATATACTCAACACATACTCCTTTTGGAATCTATGGTTTAAAGAAATACAAAAAGGCGAACGGCGAGGAATCAAGACCCCACCCCCACGGACGTCCCACCGATCCAATTATGCAATCAACTAGAGCCTAATGGACTGAGCGAGAAGCAACAAGCCTCAAAGGATCAACTGAAAAGTAGTATCACACTAATGAAAAAGTAAAAGTACATTCTAGAAAACCTAGAATTTAAAAATTTTTAAAGGTGTTATAATGGACTTTTTTGATCGAAATGGAAGTAGTTCCACCCGATTTTTATTACCGCGGATATTTACAGAGATGGATATTATTTGTACTGGAGTGAATTCCAACATTGGTCGCAGACCCATCATTTGGTCAGCCCAGAGTCTTGCTAGTTGATCCTTAGACTCGGTCGAACCTAAAGAGAAGGTCATAACTTATAACGAGCAGTTTAACTTAGCTTGTGTTAGGTTTTGTTTGGCTTTATTCTAACCTCTGTACTGCAGCTATTTGTTGCATGAATGACCTTCGTTTCAGCTGGTTGTTTCTTATAAGATTTTAAGCATCTCATCCAACGTTGTTTTTGCTTTCCCTTGATAGCATGAGGTCCAGTAGCGCAAGGGGGAGATGCTCGTGTGCATGATAAATTTTGTATAATGCTGTAGCTTGGAATCTAAAGATTCTTCTTAACTTTACTGATTAAAAGGCATGGTTGTGGGCTCGTGCCTCCTCCCCAATATACCTCTACATTGATATAATGCATAAACGATTCATCCATGTGACGATATTTACCGACCCAATGCCCATGGCAAAGTGGTGATTCCTATCTTCATAGTTTTGCACTAGGTAGAACCAAAAGATAAAAAGAGGATATAAACAAATGAATAAAGTATCCTTGTCGGAAGAATATTAAGATTATGTGGTACACAATTGTCAAACAATTAAAGGGTGGAAGCATCAATAAAAGTAGGTCTCTTTTCTCATGTCATTAAGACTACCGCTGGTAGCACTGCCAGCAAAAGACTATAGGTGGATCTATGATTAGAACATTATATATATAACCAACAACTTCTGTTCAGCTGTTCTAGGTCTGCTTTAAGAATCCATCTTTGCTTCGATGCCTGTACAGTACTGTTCCTTAACATTTCTAGTCTTTCTACCATGTTTGCATGCGGGGAATATTGTTCCCGGACGAGGACAAAAAAAATAAATAAATTGGCGAAGTACCGGAGGGAAAAGACAACGAGTTGCCCATGAAGCTAAAGTCGAGGAGCGCTTCTTTAGTTTTCTAGATTAGATTTGTGTAAAACTTTCATGCTATATATCAACTTTCCAATCTTATGAATTATTTTATATGGTATATATATATATATGTATGTATGAAACTTATCAATTTTTAGAAATGGTTATAGGTGATTAATTCATTCTGAAAACAATAAGTTTTGATTGTTTTGTTAATAAACACGTACATGCAATACTTTGTTAACAGTACCAAACATGAGTCACAGTCGTTGGTTGTCATTCCATCATCATATCCATCTCCAGCCATACTATTCGTTTCATTTATTTACGAATATGTTAGCACTTGTTCTTTATTCCTATGGACTCAGTTTAATTTCCCTCTTAGTCTTCTTCCTACGGTGGAAGGATTAGAGAAACCGATGACAGTCGATTGTCATCTAATAATGATTAAGCGAAAACAAAGGTGAAGTAGTCCACGTCTTTTGGCTCACACAATTCAACGATCCATCCGATTCATATGATTCCCCAAGTGGGTATGAGAAAGACCCTCACACTGCAAGTTAGTGGAAGACCGCCAGTGTTGACTGGAAATTAAGTCGGCATCGATGGGGCCCAGATTCTAGAAGAAAATTTAAGCCCCCCATGGAAGGAACCAAATTAGCAGTCCTAATTGTGAGCCCACCTCTCAAATCCTGCATGTTGGAAATTAAGCATCTCTCCGCCTTGGAAAATTTGCACGCAAGGATCGATGATTGAAAGGGGCCGGGGAACTTAATTTGGAAAAAAAATAGAAAAGAATCACCGAAGATTCTTGCACCTTAGATATCCAAAGATGGTTTGCATCAACTCACCAGATTATTTTGTCCATCATTAACACGCTGTGATGCTTTCTAGGATGCCAAATTTGTCCCCGGGGCCAAAGGCCATCAAGCCTCTCGCTAATGATGAGGTCTTAAAACTAGATATGATGGTCTGTGGAAATTCACCACTTCTACAACTTTTGTGACTCTCACCGCAGGAACCAAGCCTTCGCAAACTCGCCCGAAGCACCGCATGGATTAACCTTGTTGTTGCATGCCTCAGGATAGAGATCGAATGTTGGAAGCATGGTCCCATTCGGGAAAAAAAATTCAGCTAGGTGTAATGAATGGAGTTACAAAATTAAGCAGTTCCAAAAAATTCATCAAAATATTGGAAAATTTTCGATAATAGAAAAAAAAAAGCATGAACTTTGTAAAGTACTTATACAATTATTTACTAGAAAATAAGTATATAGAGAGGAAAAAGTAACAAATGATAGCAAAAAGATTTAGCAACAATATAATATATTATATGATTAATTTGTAATATTTAAAAAAAAATAAATTAGCCATGACTAATTTATGAAAATCATGGAATCTGTGTATAATTCAGAAATAATTGAATAGTTTCTGGATCGTTTTATTTTTTGCAGAATAATCCAGAGGATCAATGATTAGGATAAAAATCGGGAATAACTCGATGTTTTTAAAAAAAATCAAAAAAATACTATAGATGTGGTCTGAAGATGTTCCTTGAGTTACTTGTATCAAACTATTTGCTTTTCTTTGGAACGACTTATGGCACTCCTCTTATCATTATCATTAGGTTATAATTGGGCAAGTCCATATATCCTTTTTGTCATGCTAAAATGGCTCGACATCATCATCATCATCATCATCTTCAGGTCCAATTTTCCACCCTCACAAATATTCCTCATGCATAACTAGACTTGAGTTTGAAAAAAGACAGGATATCATGCACCAAAATATTTTAGATCTCATGATTATAATACTATTGTCACAAACCTATTGTGCTGTTTTAATTTTTGTTATGCAACTCTTGTTTGCTAATTAGTAATCACTGCGCATGCGCACATATGTGTGTAATAATTTCACTTTGCCAGCTTAATTTCCTGCCAAATGAATATATATCCGATCCGTTTCGAAAATGCTTGAGTGAAGAATTAATATCACTCAAGTAATCACTCAGCTACGGTGGTGTATTCGTATTACTCCTTTTGAATTTTAAAGTGATCCCCGACCAACTTGTTAGAGTAGTTATTCCAAGTTGCCGTCGCATTACTCTTTGTTTTGAAAGCCTGTATGAATGGTAAGTATAAAGTTATATATAGAGAAATCTGTATGCGCATTTATGTGAGTAAAATTATATTTGCATTCAGAAATAGCTTAACTCTACAAAATCAATATTATATCATGGGTTAATCCTACAAGTCAGAATTATCTTTAATTTGGAGGTATATACAGAAGGTGGATTGCTGGATCTGAATTTAACTTCAACCAATTCTTTGCAAGGTGCATGATCCAGTTGCTTCTCTTCTGGTAAAATATATAACTCAACCATGAGCATAAGATTATCTTGATATTATTGAAGTTGCTTTTCTTGAACATTTTTCATAGAAAAACAATGAATAGGCAAAAAAAAAAAAAAAAAAAAAAAGGCCAACAAGAATTTGGCATTTTCCTGGCACCAACTCTACTGATCCTAAACCCATGCACTACGGATGGAGTAAAACAAAATAAGAAAGTGAAAGCATGGGCAAGACAATTTGCCTTGTGCATTTTTATATATCTTGCTGGCCCTTTTTTAAAACGCGTGCTATGACCTTTTGCGTGACTAGCCACGTATGTGTCTATTCTTTGTTTGGTATGAAGGATGAATTATAGAAAAGATAAACGAGGGATAAGATGAATGAGTCTTCCATCCATCCCCTCGTGTGTTTGATGAAATATGAAAAAATTGATGATAATGGTTCGCTCTTCCATTTGATCTATAAGAAATGAAAGAGATAATGAATGATATTTGCATGTATAATAATTTTACTAAACTATCATTTAATAAAAAATATTATTATTATCAATTTATAATATTTATTTATATTAAAGAAGAATAGCAATACATAAACTTATAATTTTTATAATTTATAATTATATAAAAAATTATAATAAAATTAATATTAATTTAATAAATAATTTTATAAATTAAATATATATGAATTTATTTATTTATATATAAATTTTATAAATAACTAATTAAATTATAGTTTAACTTAAATAGTTCATTAATTTTGTATAAATAGTTAATTAAAAGTATTGTATGTATATAGAAAAATGGAAGACAAAGGGTGCATAAGGACTTGTTTAAAAATAATTAATAAGAGATAACTTTTGCAATGTATAAATCTATACCACATGCTTCATTTATTCTTTTTTGCATCTTTCTAAATTTGGCAGATGTAAATTAGCGGATTAGAATAGATGGATAATTTTTTTTTTTTCTAAAATTTTTTGAAGCGAGTGTCCTTCCTCTAATGATCCTAATCAAACGCTAACAAACACGATCGATGGTGATCTTAAGAAGCATAAGAGTTGACGGATAAAAACAAAGACATCGACCAAACGGATCTTAATATTCTACCTAAAAATCACCTCACGATCAGTCCACGAGAAGAAACCGTTGTCAAGGCGTGGAAAAAAAGGCGGTTGAATGTAAAACCTCGTCCTTCTTTTTTCCCTTTCTCAGTTTTCCCTTTCAATCTTTCTATTGATGAAGGATTCGACAAGCCGATGACCGTCGATTCTCCAAATGGCTATGAGAGAGACCCTCACCCCAAAAAGTGGAAGACCCCCATTGTTGACTGCAAAGTCGGCAACATTCACAGATTCTAGAAGAAAGGCCCCCATGGAATATGGCCTGCCGGTAGGCTGGATGAAACCAAATTAGCAATCCTTGTGAGCCCTCCTCCCAAGTCCTGCATGTTAGAAAATTTGCACATGAAGATGATGGAAAGGGCCCGGGGAACTTCGAAAAAAGGTAGAAAATAATCACCGAAGATTCTTGCACAGGGAGACTGGTGCCTTCAAATATCCAAAGATGGTTCGCATCAATTCACCAGATTAGTTTGTCTATGATTAACACACTGCTACAGTGTAGGATCCCTGCCGGGCCAAAGCCCATGAAGCCTCTCGCTCATGAGGTCCTTAAGCTCAGGTATCATAGCATCACCCAGAAGCCAATTAATGTTTGCGGAAATTCACAACTCTAATTGCAACACCCAAGCCTTTGCTAACTCATCTTATGCACCGCATTCAGTAACCTAGTTGTTGCTTGCCTTAGAATGGAGATCTGGAAGCATGGTCACGAGTTCGGTCTTCGGAAAAAATTCAGCTAGGTGTTATGATTTGGAATTCAAAAGCAGTTCATAATATCCATCAAAATATTGTTAAAAATGTTCGGATAACAAAAAAAAAAAAAAAAGTATGAACTTTGTAAGATATTCATATATTTTGTTTCACTTAAAAGTAAGTGTGGTAGGGCAAAAATAACAAATGATAACAAAAAAAATCTAGCAACAATATATTTTATGATTAATTCAGAACATTTTAAAAGATTTAAATTAGCTATGAATAATCATAAAATTTGTACATAATTAAAAAATACTCGAATAGTTTTTGAACCGATCTATTTTGGGAGAATATTTTAAAGAATCGATGATCAAGATAAAAACTTGGAACAATTCAATAGTTTGTTAAAAAAAATAGAAAATATTATAGCTATGGTTGGACCATATTTCCTCGAGTTATTTGTGTGATCCTCTGCATTTTTTGAGGCGACTTATGGCACTCTTTTTATTATTATTATTATCATTAGAAAAAGATCATAATTAATTAAAATGGCTTTGATTATAATTAGGCAACTCTATATATCCTATTTTTTTAGTCTTATTGGTGTGAAATCTGGTTGACGTCGGATTTAAGGCTGGAGTCGGAAAAGACAAGGTTGCCATCGGTAATATACAAAATAAGTCTCATCCGGAGTCGGAGGTGGTGGTTCCGGTAAGATCTTCTGACGATCAAGTCAGCTCTTTCGGCCAATAGAAATGGAATATTCAGAGAAGTTTTTAGCAGAATTTTGAGATAGAAGATAAGAGCTTAGGAAAGAAAGTGTATCTGAAAGATTTTTTATATAGATGGAGCCCATAATAAACTGGTGGTGACAGTCGTGTCCGCTTAGTAGTGGACCGTTCGGAGCCACATGGGGTTCATTATAGAGGATGGTATCCATTGTCATGACGTACCAATCTATTGGGACTGAACAGCCGAGGTTCGGATAGAATAGCTGTAGGCGGTGAAGAGCTCATAGTTACTGTTGTTCCAGAGAAGTTCAGGTGCTCTCAAGATCGACCATGCCTTGACTGTTATTTGCTATATCAAGAGTAAGTACCGAGGTTCTTTTGGATAGTTGGAGGGATACGAAAGGGATCCTATTGAGAGAGTCTAGAGGAAGCTCGATCGGACCAAGCTCCTTAGGGAACTGGGAAGAGAAGTCCGGAAGAAATTCGACTGATGGAGAAGTTCGATGGAAGGAGAAGTCCGATAGGAGTTCAACTGATGGAGAAGTTCGATAGAAGGAGAAGTCTTAGAGGAGTTCGAGATAAAGCATAGAAGTTTGTCTGAGGAAAGTTCTATCAGTCGAAGACTCTTGAGATGAGATTCGATGGTGATAGCGATACTCGATTTGAGAGAGATCCGGTAGAAAAAAAGTTCGGCCAGCTTTCAAGCTGGCCAGGCTAGACTATCCGGAGGGCAAAACCTTAGCGCTTTAATTGCTCAAGCGACTGCTCTCACTATTCAAGTTGGTCTGAGGAAAGATCGACTGGAGAGGATTGTCTGTTTATGGCAGAGGAACCTGATTTTCTTTACTATTCAAGCTTGTCTAAGCGGGACTCATAACGTCTTACGGATTCTGGAGTTGATCAGCGTAGTTGAGAGAATCACCTGGTGGTCAGGAGTTGAAGGTTGGCCACCTCAGAGTGAACTGAAACCCGAAGGCCTTTACTGGTTGGAGCCCGACCATAGCCGTCGCCACTAGGCAGGATTACCCAAAGATCAGACATTCGGTAGAACTTCGACAAAAGTGGATTTATCTCCTACATAAGTTTTTCCACTCTTGAGTTCGAAGTTTGAAGGAAGGAAGTAAAACTGTGACTATCGAAGTTCCTTTCTCTTCTTTTCTTTTTTTTTTTGGCTTCCTGCATTTGTCGGATGAAAAATTTTGGAGTCTACCATGCCAGTGCTGAAGCCTCATAAATGTGAGGTGATCCGAAAAAATGATGATCAAAATTTCTGCCAGAAGTCTATCCAAGGTATGACATCATTAAGAATCTGCCCATTGCCAGACCCCTGCCATGAGGAATGGGACAGGCGTCGTGCGAATGTCGGCCAGGAGGGATCTACAATCATAAGCGCCTTGGGGTTCCTCAGGCTATTTAAGGACTTCTACTCTTCTTTGTTTTTCAGCTTGCTTGAATCTCCTTCTTCTTCCTCAAGCTCCAACTTTCTTCCCGCTCGAGAGCTCCGGTTCCTCTTATTGTCCTCCCTAGTTCCAGGTGCCTTCCCGTTCGATCTACACGATGGTGTCGTCTCTCCATCCTTCTCAATCACACTAGGTTAGTCTCAAAACCTTTTTTTGGATTGTTCCCGTGTCTTTTACATCTCGTCTTTTCAATTTCTTTGGAGAAGTCTAGCGTCTTATTTTTCTTGATTTTTCGAAGGATTTTTCTAAGTTTACTTTGATCCAAATGTCTACCGAAGAATCTTGGTTGACCTGTTCTAAAAGTTTGATCCGTCTGGCTTTGATGGACCCATCTCTTAGGGATACCGAGCGCGTAGACATGCCCCGACCGCTGTTTGTGCCCGCCACCATTTCTTGCAAACTTCGGCTTGACAATCTCTCCTTAGTTAGAGTCTAGTTTAGAATTTCTTCTGAATTTGAGCTTGAACTTTTTGATCCTAGTGATCGAGCCTATACCCCTTCTCTGGGCCGAACCTGTCTGTACCTCGAAATCCTCCGTGCGGGACTTAGGCTATCCTTGCCTTCCTTTGTAGTTAGTCTGTTCAAGTTTCTTAATATTTTTTTTGCCGTAATGGCACCGAACTCCTTTAGATTCATCATAGGATTTCTTTCTCTATGCATCATAGTGGTGTCCGACCTATCATTTTTCTATTCCACACCTTCTTTATCTTCAAATGTCATCCTATCGCTAAGGATTGATGGTACATTTTTTTCGAGTTTGGAAAGAAGGAATTGCTTAAAGGTGCCTCTTCTTCCATTCACAACTGGAAGTAGAAGTTTATCTTTGTCTCATGTCCCTTTATAGAATTAGGACTTCCTTTATAGGGGGAGATAAGAAACTCAGTCTATCGAGCTCCTGGACTGGAGAGCGAGGATCGAGGCTCAATCGATAAATTGAAGAACTTTAACGCCCCTTCGATCTCTAAGCTTTTGATGAGCAGACCTTGTTCAACTTCGGGCTTAGTCTGCTTAATCCAGCAGGTAGCTCTCCTTAGCTAGTTAGTCGCGTGGTGTCTTTCCTCCTGATCCTGACTCCACTTTTTTTTTCCTTTGTCTCTCTTTTTTATAGAGATGACCTCGAAAGAACGGAACCGCTTGGCAAAGGGGATCAAGTCCCTAAAGAGAAAAGGCAGTTCCATCGGGGAACCACCAAAGAAGGCTCGTACTGGAGAGTCGAGTCAAGCTGTACCGATCCAGACCATGCCCACCTCTGAGCCTACTACAGCAGCCCCAAGCTCTGCCCTGCCCTCGAGTTTGTCGTTTCCTTGCCTCCAGTTCAGGAAGAAACCATCGAAGGGCAGAAGAAAAAGAAGGCCATCAGGAAGAAGGCTAGGAGAGTGGTCGGGAACTTTGGAGGCGAGAGCTCCAATCAGGAGCAGGCCTTCCTGGATGACTGGGAGGTCATCCAGTCGCTGATGAGGGGGAGCATACTTCTTCATATCGTAGATAGGATGTTCCAGAAGGATGACGTTGAGAGGTTCGATGAGTCCTTTGCCGCCTATCTTGAGATGATCAATTTTCCTCAATTTCTATTCAGCGTCTTTTAAATTTTGAAGCTAAAATTTTATAACCTCGATCGAATTTTCATTTTGCAGTTGGGGCACTACCTTTTTGCCCATTCAAAGGTGGCGGGCCACAATAAGGTCGAAGGTGACTTCAGAGATCCAATCCATCGAAGTCGAACACCTTTGGGAGGAACTGAGAAAGGGGAATGAGGCAATGACGAAGTTGAGGGCTACCTTGGCTCTGGAAAAGGAGAAGAGGAAGGCAAAGAAAGAGGTCAGCGCTGAAAGGAAGTGGGCGGTCGAAGCTTTCAAGTCCTCCAAAAACATGGAGGACATCAAGATCGCTTTTGCCCAGGAAGCCTTCTTGGAAGGATTTCAAGTCTGCTTGGGGATGGTTGCCAAGAATTTTTCTAGCGTCGACCTGGATCTTCTTATGGATGAACCTGGTGACGGAGCCGACCCTTCAGATGCTGGTGCCGGAGTTGCCTCCGACTCTCCTACTATCGAAGTTTTCTTGGAGGTCCCTGAACCTGCAGCCGCAGTGCCTAGATCTACCCTAGGGTCGGAGCCGATAGAGAACACTCCGACCTCTCCTATGAGCATGCCGCCCGAGGTCTGAATTTTTGACAATCGTGTACTTTTTCTTTTTTTTTCTTTCTTTTCTTTGATATACTAAAAATGCTTCGGGTAATGAAAGCAAGTTTCTTTCCCTTCTTTATACTGGTTTTGTTCCGTGTGTTATCTAGAATCCTTCCAATGATCAGGGTCGTGACTTTCCATCACCGACTGACGTCGACTCCCTGCCCCAAGGGGTCCCGCTGAAATCATTGATAAGAGGCTTGAAGAAGAAAATCCACCATCTGAAGAGAAAATTAAAAAGGATGGAGGATGATCTTCAAGCCTCTCAAAAGAATGCTTCGGAGGCAATCGTAGAGGTCACCCATCTTCGAAAATTACACCTAAAAAACTCCATAAGCTTTAGTATTAGGAATAAAAATTTCGGGAAAGAGTTGGCGGAGCTTAGAAAAAGCGTCAGTGATAGGTCTTGGGTGTTGTCTGCGAAGATCAGCTTCCTCGAAGTTGAACTCAAGGTGGTAGGAGAGAAGATTCAGCTGTTGGAAGGGAGTTTATCATGATCCTCCGACAAAGCTCGGTATGAATGGGATTGATCTCAAAGATTTTCTACACTTCAAAAGTAGCTGTTTGATGCCAAGTCTGCCTACGAGACCTATCGATTGGGCTGGTATGGAAGAATATCTAAACTTGAGCAACTGCTCTGAGTTGCGAACAGCGAGGTAGCTTGGCTTCAACAGTAGCTCACCGATAGTTATCGATCTGGCATAAGTAGGAAATCAGAAGAGATTGCCTCCTTGAAGAGGATCGTGGATGAACTTTTAGAGTCAATTGAAATCAAGAAGGCCGAAGCTCAGCAATTGAAGCTTCAATTGATTTGCGAACAGTAAGCCATCAAAGATGCCGAGGTCGAATCAGAGATTCAGAGAAAAAAACTATAGACATCAAAAGAAAACTACCAAAGAGCTGACAGAATATTCCACAATAATTTGATAAGAAGAAAGAAGCTCGAGAAAGAAATCATCAGCCTAAAAGAATCCTTGGTGATGGCCAGTAGTTCGAAGTCCAAAGAATCAGATCCCTCTTAGATCTTCGACTTTTTCTTTCTTTCTTTTGTAACCGATCTCGCAGACCTTTATTTTATACTTGACTTTAACTTTAATGAAATGATATCTTTCCTCGTTTTCGTTCTATGTGAATCGAATATCTATAGATAGCTCTATTTTTTTTTGGGGATGGTCTTATGGACCTCGGCTTTGCAAAGGACCTCGACATCAATAAAGGAATGCTTTCTTCAGTCATCCTTTTCATTCTGATTCGATTAATTTGATATTTATTGGTTTCTCTATTTTTCCCACATTGCTTTCTGTTGAAATTGTTGTTGAAGATTGATTTTTCTTCCATCTTTTCATAATCGGAGATCTTTATCCACGCTTGGTTGAGGTTATCTTTTCGTTTCTAGCTTAGTTGGTTTTTCTTGGACCCTTTGTCAAGATGAGGCCCTCTCCTACTCTTGACGAGATTGGCCTTTACTTTGCGCCCCCCTCTTCCGTTAGGATGAGGTCCTCATCCTATTTCTGATGGGATAGGTTTCTACTTTTGCCAAGATAGAGTCTCCCTTCCGTCTTGGTTAACTGGAGGTCTTTATTTGTGTCGGGATGAGGTTCTCCTCTTGTTCCCATCAATGTGGTAAGAGCTTGATGGGGCTGTTGATAGGGGCCTCTTTCCTCACATCGTCTTTAGATTAACAAGACCTTCGCTTTGCTTAAGTTAGGACGAGGTTCTTCTCCTATTTCTAATAGGACAATAGGAGCGCATAAAGGCTGTTGAAAGAACCTTTCTTCTCATCTTGTCTTAGATTAACGAGGCCTTCGCTTTGCTTAAGTTAGGATGAGGTTCTCCTCCTATTTCTAATAAGACAGTAGGGACGCATAAGGGCCATTGGAAGAACCTCTTTCCTCATCTCGTCTTAGATTAATGAGATCTTCGCTTTGCTTAAGTTAGGACGAGGTTCTCCTCTATTTCTAATAGGACAGTAGGAGCATATAAGGATCATTGGAAGGGCCTCTTCCCTTATCTCGTCTTAGATTAACGAGGTCTTCACTTTGCTTAAGTTAGAACGAGATTCTCCTTCTGTTCCTAATAGGATAGTAGGGGTGTATAAGGACCATTGGAAGGATCTTTTTTCTCATCTCATCTTAGATTAATGAGGCCTTCGCTTTGCTCAAGTTAGGACGAGGTTCTCCTCCTAAATCTAACAGAACATTAGGGATGCATAAGGACCATTGGAAGGGCCTTTCCTCTTATCTCATCTTAGATTAACGAGGCCTTCACTTTGCTCAAGTTAGGATGAGATTTTTCTTCTGTTCCTAATAGGATCGTGGGAGTGCATAAGGACCATTGGAAGGGCATCTCTCCTCATCTCATTTTAGATTAACGAGACCTTCTCTTTAGTTTCAAACGAAGTTTGGTTGAATTATTTCCTATCATTATATAATTTCAGACTAAAGAACAGAAGTGTCGGAAAGAGAGAGAGTTTTATTGAAGTAAGATTACTAGTAATACATTCATAGATTCTCTGAATTTTAAAAATGTGAGAGTGTCGCTCCTCCGACCTCCTTCAGATGATAAGTTCTACGTCGGACGACCTCCTTGACTTCATACGGGTCTTCCTAATTTAGAATAAACTTTTTTTGATTTTGAGGTTGCGAGATGGCTGCTCGCCAAAGTACCAGGTCTTCCATTTTGAATGCTTTGTCTCTGACCCTTGAGTTATAGTAGCGAGCTACTTTCTACTCATAGGCTGTCACTCGAACTTGAGCTACTTTACTTTTTTCTTCCAGCAAGTCGAGGTTGATCCTAAGATCCCATGAATTTTGTTGCTCACTGAATGCCATTACTTGCGTTGATGAAAGTTTTAGTTCTATTGAGATGACCGTCTCTATCTCGATGGCTAAGGTGAATGGAGTCTTTTCAGTTGACAATTTTTGGATAGTTCAGTATGCCCAGAGTACATGATAGAGTTCATCTACCCAAGTCTCTTTTGTCTTCTTAAGTCTTGCTTTGATTCTCTGAAATAGAGTTCTGTTGGCTATTTTGATCTCGTCGTTTGCCTATGGATGAGCTACTGATGTAAAATTATGAGAGGTATTTAAGTCTTCGCAGAATTTGATGAATTTTATTCCAGCAAACTGCCATCCATTGTCTGTTATGATGGTCCAAGATAAGCCAAACCTATAAATAATTGACTTTCAGATGAAGTCCTGCACTCTTGCTTCAGTAATTTTAGCCAGGGATTCGACCTCGACTTATTTGGTAAAGTAGTCAATTGCAACCAAGAGAAACTTTCGCTGTTTGGATGCCACCGAAAAGAGGCCGAGTATATCCATCCGCTATTGTGCAAATGGCCAAGGGGCGCTCAAGGGGATAAGCTTGGAGGTCGGTCATCTCTGAATACTAGTATTTTTCTATCAATGGTCGCACATTCTAACATTGTCCAGGGAGTTCGGATACAAGATTGGCCAATAATAGTCTTGCCAAAGCAACTTGTGAGATAGAGATCTGGCACCCAGATGGCTTCGATAAATTTCTTTATGTACCTCCCATAATGCAAAATCGGCCTTGGAGGGTCGAAGGCATCTTAAAAGTGATAGTGAATATGATCTTTTGTATAATTTGCTCTCATAGAGAATATACCGGAAGGCTTGATTTCTCAATTTTTGGATTTCTTTCAGATCATGAAATAGGACCCCATCTTTGAGGTAAGAGACTAGTGGATCAATCCAACTCGGCTCATGCTCAGCCTGCATCACAGATTGCAGTTCTTCCAAACTTGGATATTTTAAGACTTCGAAGAAAACCTCCTTAGGCAATTCGGTTGGAGCTAGTGTGATCAATTTAGAAAGAAGGTCGGCTTTAGTATTTTTCGCTCTCGAAATTCGTCGGATGCTGAAACTCTTGAAGGTCAGAATCAAATTCTTTACTTTTTCAAAATACTTTATCATACTTTTCTCCTGAACTTCATAACTGCCACTAACTTGTCCAACTACCAGTCGAGAATCACTGTACACTTGAAGAAGGTCCGCTTTCAACTTCTTGGCTATCCTTAGTTCTACTATCTGAGATTCATATTCGGCCCTATTATTCATTGTAGAAAATTTGAAGCACAGCGCGTATTCGACAATGACTCTCTTTGAATTGATCAGGATCAGCCCAGCACTTGGGCCTGAAGCATTGGAAGAGCTATCTACATACAAGATCCACTCTTTCTTTGGAGGAGCTCGATTGCAACCATGGAATTCTGGCTTCATTCTGCTCAAGTTTGATATCATCAAGAATTATGCACTCAACTATGAAATCAACTAGTATCTAAGCCTTGATTGATGACTACGGTTGGTAGTTAATGTCGAACTCTGTAAGCTCGATTGCCCACTTTGCAATTCTCTGAGAGGAGTCCATCTAGTGAAGGACTGTCTTGATTGGCTGGTTTGTGAGAAGCGTTACGGTATGCCCCTAAAAATAGGGCCAAAGTCTCCTGACTGCAATCGAAAGAGCGTAAGTTAATTTTTTCAATTTAGTGCATATGATCTTCGCATCTCTCAAGACTTGACTTACGTAGTAGATCGGTTGTTGCACCTTCGCCTCTTTCTTGACTAGAACAGCTGCCAACGCTGTCGGAGAGACCGCTAGGTAGAGGAATAACTCTTCTCAAGGTTTGGACTTGGCCAACAAGGGAGGCAAGTTGAGGTAGTTCTTAAGCTCTTCAAATACTTGCTGACTTTTCGTAGTCCAACAGAAGTTCTTTGGTTGTTTAAGGATCTAGAAGAAGGGCATGCATCACTTAACCGACTTTGAGACAAAGCAATTCAGAAACACTACCTTCCCAATCAGATGCTGAACTTCTTTTATTGATCTTACGGTGATCATCTTCTGTATGGCTCGGATCTTCTCTGAGTTAGCTTCGATGTCGCGTCTTGACACCATGAATCTCAAATTTTTTTTTGAGGTTATCCCGAAGGCGCATTTGATTGAATTTAACTTCATTTTATATTTTCGGAGAGCATCGAAGGTCTCCTCAAGGTCGACAACATAATTGATTGAAGTTTGGCTCTTGACAAGCATGTCGTCCATATAGACCTCCATATTGTGGTTGATTTGCTCTTTGAAAATTTTATTGATCAGATGTTGATAGATTATGCTTACATTTTTAAGTCCAAAAGGCATTATCCTATAACAATAAAGACCATGATTAGTAATAAAAGTAGTTTTTTTCTCGTCCTTCAGCACCATCCGGATTTGATTATAGCCGTAGAAGGCATCCATGAAGGTGAAGAGCTCATGACCCGAGGTTGTATCCACCAGTTGATCAATTCTGATTAAGGGGTAGTTATCCTTTGGGCAGATTTTGTTCAGCTTCTTGAAGTCAATACATATTCTCTACTTACCATTGGTCTTCTTGACTAGGACCACATTGAAGATCCAACTTGGGTAGTGGACTTCTCGGATGAACCCGACTTTGAGGAGCTTATCCACTTTTTCCGCTATTGTCTTCTGCCTTTTTAGTGCATGGCCCTGAATTTTCTATTTCACTAGCCTGTACTTAGGATCAATGGCCAACCGATGTTCCATGACTTCGACATCAATTTTTGATAGATTTGATGGGACTTAGGCAAAGACGTTAGCATTCTTCCAAAGAAATTCGATGAGCTGCTCTCGTACACTTGCTCTCAAATTGGAGTCGATCTGTACCGTGTGCTCTTCATTTCCATCATTTAGAGAAATCAAGATAAGATCATCCATTGGCTCTCTCTTTTCTTCTGCAAGGTCGTTTCGAACGTCCAACCCATCAACTAGATAAGGGTCAGACTGCTTACCCTTTTGTAGGGCGATTGAATAGCAATGCCTTGCTAGAGCTTCATCTCCTCTGACCTCTTCAATCCCAAAACTTGTTGAGAATTTTATTTTCAAATAGTAGATCGATACTACTATTCGAAGTGTATTTAGACTAGATCAGTCGAGGATAGCATTGTAAGCGGATGGAGCTTTTACCACTAAAATGTTCACTTACGCCCTAGATTGCTTTGGGTATCATCCCGTAACCATATTTAAAGTTATTACGTCTTCAACTAGCACTACATTATCGATGAAGCCGACCAATGGAGAATTCATTGGTCCGAGTTGGTTATCAGGCATAAATATTTTGAAGAAAGCATCATAAAATAAAATATTGATCGAACTTTCATTATTGATAAGAACGTAGCGTACATCATAATCGACAATATTTAAAGTAATTACAACCGCATCGCTGTACAAAAATTGAACTCCTTGAACATCTTCATTGGTAAAAGCTATGGACTCCTCAGTCCTCCACCTCCTCGAAGGCTCTGTTGATCCGTTGGCCTCCCCCTGTTGAAGTCTCCCAGAGATGATGTTGATGATGCCAAGAGGTGGCCGATCTTCTTACTGCTCCTTTCTTCTTGATGGTTTTGATGGTGCAGGTGCCCTTGGCCGATCTTTTCATCCTTCTAATCGATGCTGAAGGAATTGGCCCAGTCTGTCCTGCCTGATGAGCTCCTCGATTTCATCTTGGAGCTGAAAACTTTCTTCCATATCATGACCATGGTCATGATGGTAGAGGTAATACTTGTTAGGATTATGCTTGCTAGGATGAGCAAGCATCCTTTTCGGCTTTAGCAGCTACTCCTTAATTTTCATCAAAACTTGAGTTTTAGGAGTATTAAGAGAGACATAGTTATAGAATCTTCTGAGAAGGGAGCCCTATCGAGCCCTCCTATCGGAGCTTCTTTGGTTTTGGGTCCGAAGAGAAGTTCGAGCTCGCTTACGCTTAGAAGAAGTTCGGAAGCGTGGTTGAGCTTCATTCGACTTTCTTTCAGTAGCGGACATATTTGATCCGTTCGCACGCCGCTCTCTTGCGGCTTCACTATCCTTGGCCTTAAAAGCCTCTTCTGCTTGGGCGTAATCATCAACCTGAGCCAGCATATTAGCAAAATTCTTGGGATATTTCTTCTTCAGGAAGAACAGCAGATCATTTTTCTAAAGGTCATCCTTTAGTGTGGCCATTGCAATCGATTGATCCAAATTTTGGATCTCTAAAGTAGCAGCATTGAATCAGATGACATAGACCCGGATGGACTCTCCTTCCTTCTGCTTAATATTGATGAGAGAGTTTGAGCCTCGTCGAGGGTGTCGGCTGCTGACGAAGTGAGCTGCAAATTAGTAGCTCATCAGATCAAAAAAAAAGATAGTATCCGATTTGAGACTCGAGTACTAGTTTCTGACTGTTCCTTTTATGATAGATGAAAAAGTTCGACGCAGAATGACGTCTGGTACGTCATGGAGTAACATCATTATCCGAAAGACCTTCAGATGGTCAATCAGATCAGTAGTCCCATCGTAGCTCTCAAACTGAGAGAGTTTGAAGTTCGATGAAATTGGCTCCTGCATGATCTGCTAGGAGAAAAGAGGGTCGGTGCAGATATCGTTGCTGTGGGAGGAAGGAGCGTGGCGAAGTTTCTTGATCCGTTGGCTCATCTTCTATAATTTTTGATCCAGAAGGTCCTCACGATCGTGAATCTCCAAAATCTTCTAGTAGAATGGGGGCAAAGTTCTCCTAGGGATTGAATCATGATCAGAGCAAGGGCTCTCCATCCTCTGCTTTTCTTTTTTGAAAGTTGCAGGCCGACTCGTCCAAGTTGGTCGCCCTCAGACTGGATCCTGGGGTTTCGATGAGAGCCACTCCTGTCGGATCGGTGCGGGAGGCTGTTGTTGTCTGATCTGTACTGCTTTAGTGAGGCTCTTGATTTGCTGAACTAGTAGGTTGAAATATTCTGCATCCACCATCGCTGTCGATAGAGTTTGAGATGTCGGAGATAAAATAGGGATGGACAGATCTAGATGAGATCTGATCATAGAGGTGGTTGACCGTCGAGTCGAAGCTTTTCTGGGAGGCATTTTCGCAAGAATAATTAAAGAAGAAAGGCTTTGAAGGAGAAGAAGAAAAAATTTTGCTGAATACTCCTTTAAAAATAAGGGATCAATAGATGCCCTCCTTCTAGCACCAATTCTTTTGGTGCAAAATCTAGTTGATGTTGGATTTGAGGCTGGAGTCAAAGAAGATGAGGTTGCCGTCGATGACCTACAAAATAAGTCTCGTCTGGAGTCGAAAATGGTGGCTTTGGTAAAATCCTCCGATGATCAAGTCAGCTCTTTCGATCAATAGAAATAGAGTATTCAGAGAAAGTTTTAGCAGAGCTTCAAGATAGAAGATGAGAGCTTAAGAAAGAAAATGTATCTAGAGAATCTTTTATATAGACGAAGTCTGTAACAAACTGATGGTGATAGCTGTAACCATCTAGTAGTAGGCTGTTTGGAGCCACGTAGAATTTGTTATGGAGGATGGTGTCCGTTATCGTGACATGCCAGTCTATTAAGACTGAACAGCCAAGATTCGGATAGGATAGCTACAGGCAGTGAAGGGCTCATAGTTACTATTATTCTAGAGGAGTTCGGATGTTTTTAAGATCGACCATGCCTTGACTGCTATTTGCTATATCAAGAGTAAGTGTCGAGGTTCTTTCGGACAACTAGGAGGGGTATGGAAGGGATCCTGTTGAGAGAGTTTAGAGGAAGCTCGATCAGGCGGAGCTTCTTAGGGAACTGGGGGAGAAGTTCGAAAGAAATTCGGCTGATAGAGAAGTTCGATGGAAGAAAAAGTCTGATAGGAGTTCGACTGATGGAGAAGTTCGACGGAAGAAGAAGTCTTGGAAGAGTTTGAGATAAAGTATAGAAGTTTGTCCGAAAAAAGTTCTATCGGTCGAAGATTCTTAAGATGAGATTCGATGGTGATAGTGATACTCGATTTGAGGGAGATCCAGTAGGAAAGAAGTTCGGCTAGCTTCTATGCTGGCCAGGCTAGACTATCCGGGGGATGAAACTTTAGCACTTCAACTACTCAAGCGACTGCTCTCACTGTTCAAGTTCGTCTGAGGGAAGCTCGACTGGAGAGGGTCGTGTGTTTATGGCAGAGTAACCTGATTGCCTTTACTATTCAAGTCCGTCTAAGTGGGACTCATAACGTCTTACGAATTTTGGAGTTGATTAGCATAGCTGAGAGAATCATCTGACGGTTAGGAGTTGAAGGTCGGCCATCTCAGAGTGAACTAGAATCCGAAGGTCTTTATCGGTCGGAGCCCAGCCATGGCCGTTGCCACTGGACGGGATTATTCAGAGGTTAGACATCTGGCAGAACTTCGGCAAAAGTGAGTTTATCCCCAACAAGTCTAAAATCGCTTGATATCATATAACCTCAACTCGCTATAACCCATGACACCATATGCAAAGCTAGCACATGCAGCAAACACAATAAAAGCCTAGAAAGTGTGCGAACCATTTTTAAAACTCGAATGAACTTTGTATTCCACAATCGCCCACTCCTTGTGCTTCCACTTGTAGCACACTCATTTTCAACCTTTGTTCCTTCAAGGTCATTTGGTCCATTTCACTTCCTTGTTTGCAGATGTTTAATTACTTACCATGCATGACCATTATATCATGCTTGAAATCTCACAATCAAAAGTCTTCCAAATGATTCAAAACCAGAGACCGTTGGCTTGATGTAGCATGCTTTCCAAATCAACCATCACTAGGTTGCCATACGTATAACATTTGTAGCGTATGCTTGGGCATTTAAGCTTACCTCCAAAACAAAAACCAAATTATCATGGTTAGCATGATCCAATGAACTATTGCTAGCCTGCTCATATTTAAAGCTAGCTACTCTGGCTTTGGCATGCAGAAGCTAGCTCACACTCTGATCACAAACCATCCTTGGCAGCCATAGCCCCTTCTACTTCTCCAATTTGAGTCGAAGTTCTATAAAAAAGGTTCGGTCTTTTAGCCTACGACGCTACACTGGCGTCCAATGAACCTCTTCTTTCCTCTACTACATTAAACGCAAAGTTCATGTTGCCCTTCCATTCATCTGGGTTTAAACTAGAAGCCTCGATCATCCTATAAATTAAACCACCTTGTATGCATGTTGTTGGCGGCTATCAATCTACCGTCCGACTCACCAACTCAGCCAATAGACCATCGGACATCGATGGATGTTCGTCGGCTGACGATCGATGATGGACGATGGATGGTCGATGAGTTACTCGATGAACCATCGATCGATCAACTCGACAATCGACATTCCACTAACTCGACTGATTATTGATCAATTAGTTGAAGGACGATAATTAACATCCGATCAATCATCTCCATGGAGAAGGTAGCCCGAAAGGTCAACACTCATCGATCCATCAACTATCCCATTGACACACTGACGGAAGCGCCAACACATGACCATCCGATAGATAATTGAACTGACAAGCGATGATCGATGATTGCTTCTTCCGACCGACTAACCATCGGTCGAAAATCATTAAGACAATAATTGACTTTAAGCCCTTTGATCGATAATCAATTGGCATAAAGTCAACCAATCGATGATCGATAGACACATAGACAATCGATCGATGACTTGTCGGCACAAAGATAGCCGATTGATGATCCGTTAGCATAAATCAGTCGATCGACGATCCATCGATATAAAGTCAGTCGATCGATGATTCATCGATATAAAATGAGCCGATCGATCATTGATCCATCGATATAAAGTCAGTCGATCGATGATTCATCGGTATAAAATGAGCTGATCGATCGATGATCGATCGGCTCCAAATCAGACGACTAACCGATGGAAGCTCTTCAAACAGCCTATCTAGCTCTCGATTGATCCTACAAAGCCACCCTCGAGAAAAGTGGGCGACGGTGATTAGTTGATAGTTTTAACTCTTACCCACGATCACACTATTCCATAAAAAGAGGAATCCACATGCTCAGCGGTTATTACTCTGGTATCTTTAAAAAGAAGATAATCTGATCAGTTTGGAGGAGTCATCTAATACTTTTAGAACAATCTTTATCACTTTGCTCTCAAATTTTTATTCGACCAGTCCATTCTACTGACTTAAGCATCGGAGGATCCCCACCGGAGCCAACTCTAATCGGTGCGGATTTATCTTGCAGATTTCTCAACATTCAATCACAGGCATGGTGGATTGACCGTAATAGATTGGCGCGACATGTAGGAGAAGAAGTACACTAAATCAAAAAATGGTGAAAACTCATGCTCGCAATTCGACTAGCTCCATCGATCAATCATCCCAATGAGAAGCACTTTTTCCTCCACCGTCGTTAGTAGCGAAACCAAGTTCTTCACATCCAGCAGTTATGGTGGACGTGCAAGCTCAGCAACTGGCTGCGTTAATATAGCAGATCCGAATGCTGATGGAAGCTATTCACAGCCTTCAACAGCAATCACAGACGGTGGCGGAAGGCCCAACGATGCAAGCTATACTATCTAGGCATAGCCGCTACATTTCAAGATGCTCTACCACCCCCTCACCAGAACGACCATCTCGATGCTCGCATCGGATGAAATCTTCATCTCCTCATCATTCGTGAGAAACTGCCCGTCGGTCACGACGGTCCATCTCCCCATCTTCTCATCAAAGTCAATTTAAGAAAAAATGGCCGCGCAACTCGATGACTTCTCCCTCCTCTAGTTCTTCCGGAGGAGCAACGCCAGGGACATCTCGCCAGCGATGACTCAATGACTATGAACAAAAGTTCAAAGAGATCGATTGTCGACTGGTCCAAATCCAGGAGGATACGAAGGAAGGATCCTCCGATGGTCTCCGAGTCCGAACAACTCCTCCCTTCTCCTCGCGTATCTTAAACATGTCAATCCCATCGCAATTCGAGATGCCTCAAGTAGAGTTGTATGATGGCTCCACCGACCCAATCGATCATCTTTAGAGCTATAAAGCTCTCATGATGATCCAGAAGGTGAACGACATCCTCATGTGTATCGGCTTTTCGACCATCCTTCAAAATGCTGTCCGAGTTTGGAACTCCGGGCTTCAACTGAAAAGCATTGACTCTTTCGAGCAACTTGAAGACTCTTTTGTGGCTCATTTCAGCACCAGTCGAGTGAAGCCACAAACTTTAGATAATCTCTTCTTGATCAAGCAGAATGAGGGAGAGATTCTTCGGACCTTCATAGCGCATTTTAACACCGCTACACTAGAAATCCGAAACCTCAACAAGGAAGTGACCGTTTCGACCATGAGGTAGGGTTTATGGGTTTTCAATTCACTTACTCACTGGATAAGAACCCTCTCCTAATTTATGCCAAACTTCTCGAGCGCGTGGACAAATATATTCATGCAGAAGAAGGCACTTCTGACTGACGCCAATCAAAATGAAAAGGATCAAAAGAAGAAACAATGGAAGAATGACGCTTCGATCGGATCCAACTGGTCCATTCCAAACAAGAAAGCGACATCCTTCCGACTGAGCCTAATACCGACTCATCTGAAGGATCGGTACAATAACTATACTTTTCTCTCCACTCTACGGTGCAAATCTTGATGGAGATTGAAGGAAAGAAGTACCTTCACCGACCCCGCCAATGAAATATCCGAGCAAGGACAAAAGAAAGTACTATCAATTTCACTGTGACTATGGTCATGATATCGAGCAGTGCTTCCAGTTGAAGGATGAGATCGAAGCACTCATTCAATGAAAATTTCTTGCTAAGTTTTGGCTCAATCGTCCAACTGAGCGACAAGCCGATCAACCATCGGCATCAGAGGAAATTCATCAAAATCGACTGACGGTTGAGGTGATCAACAAGATCTTTAGGCAACCAAGAGCTGGGGGGAAACATTCGAAGATGAATCAACTAAAAAGTGATGATTCGATGCTCAACAAGCAATGCTGATGCATAACTTCTTTACGAAATAATGAAAGAAGAAAAGTGTCAATCTACTGGTTGCGAACTAGTTGATTTGCGCTGACTAGTAAAGAACACAACCTATATCGATTTGGCGATGACCAAATCGAAGGATGGTTGGCTTGCATCCGATCGTCATGATAAAACATTGGTTGGTAAAAAATTGACTAAAAGTTGGTTAGAAACCGACTAAGGGTTGGCTTATCCCCGACCTATGAATATCTCAACATGATCAAACATTGGTTGGTAAAAAATTGATTAAAAATTGGTCAGAAACTGACCAAGGGTTGGCTTATCCCCGACCTATGAATATCTCAACATGATCAAACATTGGTTGGTAAAAAACTGACTAAAAGTTGGTTAGAAACCGACCAAGGGTTGGCTTATCCCCGACCTATGAATATCTCAACATGATCAAATATTGGTTGATAAAAAATTGACTAAAAGTTGGTTAAAAACTGACCAAGGATTGGCTTATCCCTGACCCATAAATATCTCAACATGATCAAATATTAGTTGATAAAAAATCAACTGAAAGTTGGTTAGAAACCGACCAAGGGTTGGCTTATCCCCGACCTATGAATATCTCAACATGATCAAACATTGATTGGTAAAAAAATTACTAAAAGTTGGTTAGAAACTGACCAAGGGTTGGCTTATCCCCGACCTATGAATATCTCAATATGATCAAATATTGGTTGATAAAAAATTGACTAAAAATTGGTTAGAAACCAACCAAGGGTTGGCTTATCCCTGACCTATGAATATCTCAACCTGATTAAACATTGGTTGGTAAAAAATTAACTAAAAGTTGGTTAGAAATCAACCAAGGATTGGCTTATCCTTGATCTATGAATATCTCAACATGATCAAATATTGGTTGGTAAAAAATCGACTAAAAGTTGATTAGAAATCGATCCAAAATCGACTAAAAGTTGGTTAGAAACCAACCAAGGGTTGGCTTATCCCCAACCTATGAATATCTCAACATGATCAAACATTGGTTGGTAAAATTAAATCGACTAAAAGTTGGTTAGAAATCGACCAAGGATCGGCTTATACTTGGTTGACAAATACCTCAACAAATTGATTAAGTATTGGTTGGTAAAAAATTGACTAAAAGTCAATTAGAAACCAACACAAGATGAACTTCGTTCGTCTAGACTGAATCAGGAAGACGACTCAACTCGTTTAGCAAAGATGAATCGAAAGCTAGCGGATGATGTTAGTTTAGATTCGACTACTGGATGATGAACAATTATTAATAGCAGGCGGTAGAATGAAGCTCGAAGCAATGGCACGTGTTGACTTCCTACGTTTGGTGTGAAGTACAAAATCATTATACCGAACTTGAAAGTGGGGGGGCAACTGTTGGGGGTTATCAATCTACTGCTCGACTCACCAACCCAGCCAACAGACCATCGGACACCGATGGATGTTCGTCGACTGACGATCGACGATGGATGATGGATGGTCGATGAGTTACTCGATGAACCACCGATCAATCGACTCGACAATCGACGTTCCACTAACCCAACTGATTATTAATCAATTAGTTGAAGGACGATAATTAACATTCGATCAATCATCATCATGGAGAAGGATGCCCGAAAGGTCAACACTCATCGATCCATCAATTGTCCCACCAACACACTGACGAAAGCACCGACACATGACCATCCGATAGATAATCGAATTGACAAGCGATGATCAATGATTGTTTCTTCCAACCGACTAACCATCAGTCAAAAATCATTAAGACAACAATCGGCTTAAAGCCCTTTGACTGACAATCGATTGGCACAAAGTCAGTCGACCGATGATCAGTAGACACAAAGACAGCCGATTGATGACATGTTGGCACAAAGACAGTCGATCGACGATCCCTTGGCATAAAGTCAGTCGATCGACGATCCATCGGCATAAAGTCAGTCGACCGACGATCCGTCGGCACAAAATGAGCCGACCGATCGATGATCGGTCAGCTCCAAATCAGATGACTGATCGATGGAAGCTCTCCAAATAGCCTATCTAGCTCCTGATCGATCCTACAAAACCGCCCCCGAGAAGAGCAGGCGACGGTGATTAATGGGTAGTTTTAAGTACTTACCCACGATCATACTATTTCATAAAAAGAGAGATCTACGTGTTCAGCGGTTATCACTTCGGCATCTATAAAAAGGAGGTAACATGATCAATTTAGGAGGAGACATCTAATACTTTTAGAACAATTTTTATTACTTTGCTCTCAAATTTTTATTCGATCAGTTCATCCTACTGACTTAAGCATCAGAGGGTTCTCGTCGGAGCCAACTCCGATCAATGCGAACTTATCTTATAGGTTTCTCAGCATTCAATTGTAGGCGCAAATGGATTGATCCTAACACATGCCTTCAAGATCATCCTAGCCAGGACTTATTCCATGGAGGAGACTAACCCACAGCCTGTTTGACCCAGCATTCAGCTTATGTGGGCTGAATTCTGAAAAAACAATCAGATAGGACGAACCAGGGCCTAATTTTGTACAGAGAGGCCTCACCCCGCGCGGTGCAATAAGAATTTTCCTTGTAAATGGGACTGGGAACAGCTGTTGGGAAGGCCATAACGATCTGGACCAGCTTTATTTCTTTTCTTTTCTTTTTTTCCTCCTCTTGTAGAAAAAAAAAAGATGAGGATAATTCATCATGTATTTCACGAGTATTTGGAAAATGGGTCTGTACGTTTATGATGATAAAAATTTATTAATTACCAAAAAATTATAACAGTTTTGCGGCAACGATTTTGTTTTCATGCCTTAAAGCCAAGTTTCAAACCCGAGACCGCAAAAATATTTAATTGGCAGATCCTGTTCTGTTGCTCTATCCAGGCCCGGCCCATTAACAATGAAATTGTATCCCGTATGGCGTGTCCGCTCTTCCAGTGACATTTTAGTTTTAGTAATTGACTACGTAACTTTGAAGAAATGTTTTCAATTTAAATGGAAGTAAACATGACCAAAGAGGTAGACACCATGGTGGTAGACATAAGATGTAGATACGCACGTCAAAGACTAATTAGTGTTGTTGGCTCTAAATGGTGGTCGACCTTAAGCTCGGACTGATTAAATGGTGGATCGGAAGGATCGAATAACCTTAGATTTAGCTGAGGTCCCACCACGACTCTGTACTGACCAGATCATTAATGCCCTTCATCCATTCAACAATGAGACTCAGGTCCTCAAAGATGCATCATAGAGGACGAACCTCAATATGGAGATTCAGGTCCATTCGGACAAAATATATTACTGCATTGAAGAGTTAGGCAGTTAGCTTGATCAACGATATACAACTGATTAGCCTCGGTAAGCAATGATGATTGATCTGCTCAGCGGACAATCAAAGTGGAATATATATCCAAAGATCTTGGAGTTGTTTCATCTAATTATGCACAAGTGGGCTTAACTGCTGCATGTAATCCTTGCAGATAACGTGCATAATTTGGTCTATATTTAACATGCATAAATGATTGTCCATTATCTTTAATGGATGCAGATTTTTCGGAGCTGTTACCAAGCTCCATGGTAACAAGCATCTATCCTCCCTCTATATAAAAGGGAAAAAAAAGGGGATTCTCAAGCAAGTAATTTTTCCTCCAAAAAAGAGAACCCAAATTCTGCTATTTTCTCTTCATTTATTTTACTGAAGCTCCAACTAACTTAAGCATCGAAGAATCTATCGCTAGAAAACCTTCGATGAGTGAACTTTGCTACATGTTTGTATGAAGAAGGAGCTCTCTGACGAAGATTTTCTCCACATCGGTAGGTGACTGACCTCCAGCTTAGTAGGCCACTGAGTTCGACCATGACAAGAGCCAGAGATCATGAGCAACAAATATGTTCCGCATTCAATTCAGTTGTACAAATTAATATATGATATATATACTATACAACCACTAAGGCTCAACATGATATTTTGACAAAATAATTTGTCCCACGTTCAGTTGTACAAATTAATATCAGATATATATACCATACAACCACTAAGTTGTTGAGCCTAACATGATATTTTGACAAAACAATACTCAAGGATTTTGCAAGGTGATATGGTTGCTCCCACGTTAATAGGGCAATAGCCAATGACGCCAATCCTTGATGGTTGAGGAGGTATCTTGAAAATTTTGTAAAGTGGCATGCTCCTCGAAATAGATTGATTGCATTGGTTCAAAATTCAGAATATATATTTAAAAAATATTAAAATTTTTTTAAGAAAAAATAAAAATATTTTATTAAAAAAAGAGTCATACAAGAAGACTCTCTCTCTCTCATGTCTCATAAAAGAGGACATCTGGCTCTCTCTTCCTAAATACCAAAGAAGATGTGAAAAGTCTCTTTAAATAAAATATTATGTGGATAAAATATTTGATCTCCATCTAAATTCAAAAATCAACATCAACTTAAAGATAATTTTTGATAGATTCCAGAAGAAACAACTAAGTAGAACAAAGAATATCTATTTTAAGTAGGATAATAAAATAAAACAAAAATGAGGAATAGAATATAGATAGGACGAGCAATGCATTTCTAATACTATCCCTTATTGTGAAGTCTAAATCTATAACATTGAATTTTATTTCATGGTAGCAATTGCCTTCATTATTACAGTAATTAACTTGTCAAATCGGCAATTAAACAATACAACCACGACTCTAGCCTTCTAATGGAAGTCCTTGTAGAGGAGAATGGGGAAGCGCAAGTCCAATGTTCGCGGCATGCCCTTGTTCCACCTTATATCTCACGGCCATTCATCTTCGTGCACACATTTTATGTCCCGCCGAGCGCCGCGTCAAGCAGAGTAACAACAATGCATGATGAACCCACGAAGCTGCTTCTTACATATCTCCACATTCTCTGGGTTCGTGTTGCCAGAACTCTGGAATCGCCATGCCTTGGAGAATGAGACGACCTCACGCTGGACCTGTAAAAAAAACAAAAAACAAATAAAAATGGACCAGCAGTCCTGAGCCTAAAGATCGAAAAAAATATAAAAAATTTTTAGATAGACTTATTTTACTTTACAGTAGACAAAGTTTTTCACGAATTTTGATTAACTATTTTTAACCTCGTAATCAATCATGATGAATTAAAATTAATAATTAATAAATAATGTGTGCATTTTTTATTAGCTTTATCTATGGTAAAATAAAGCTATCTAATAATTTCTTTCGGAAAGATGCTTATCCCAACCACGCTCCTCATAAAGAACCTTCGCACATACTTTTAGGTCATCTTGTGGACCAATGCACCTTATTAATGGCCTTAGCAAGACCATCTTCCATAGGTCGTGTTTCCATGAGAACCACATGATTGATGATCCTGTCAAATATTATACCCAATCGATAAGGCTTCCCCTTGTCAAACTTTCGTTGAAGGAACGGCACCATGTTGGATCTTCACAATGTCGTACGTGCGCCTCTCAACGTCCTACAAATTATCATATTTATTCAAGTGGCCGAAGCTGTGAGCATTGGAGCATTGGGTTGTGGATATTGTCCACATGGACAACAGAGCTCCCTCTCGCGTGCAACCCGTCATCGGGCTGTGGCGGCCTGATGTGGTTGTTTGGAGACTTGTCTTATTGTAGTCGAGCAAAATTTCTCAAGGTCGGTTTCATGGAAAAGACCATGGGATAAGAAACTACAATCTCCGCACCGCCTATGGAATCCTCGCGCAAATCTTTCAAATAAATCTATTCGGACATGATATAGCATTTGCTTGATCAAACTCATCGTGCTCTGATTTTCTTCTAAACTTGGTCCTCGAGCTGATCAATTTTATCATACTTTGAATTTTTTGAATTTAATTCAATCTCAAAGATCAAGCTTTTTTTATTTCAATTCTTCATCTTTAAACTAATTTTATTATTTTTTTACATTTTTAGAAACATCTAGAACACACATATATATATATATATATATATATATATATAGTGATGCCTCACTTTGTTAGAATTTGAGGGGATAGTTGCGAGAATATCCTACATTTTTTTTAACTCTTATATTTGCTAGATTTAGATTCTATTTTCTTCTCCCAACTTCACTGTTAAAAGTATCTGTTAGCATCGTCTTTGACTCATCCAAGATGTCCCATAAATCTTATCCTATCAAATAAAACTTGATAATAGCATTCTACATTAAATAAAAGATAATATTGATGTTGATGAGGTCAAACAATTTATTGAGAGAGAAGATAGTAGTATTAGCCATGATAATTCATCTCTTGAATTATCAAAATATAAATTCACATACTTATACCACCACACAACAAATTAGTGGAAGCTCTTGAGCTATAGCAAGCTACAAACACATAAGCCATCAATAATCAAGTCACTACTTTAAAAATTATGCTCCAAATAAATTTGATCAAAATTGTAAATAGCTCAATCAATCTCCAATCTTGTTATATTACCATATAATATGGTATGTCACTCTAGAATAGATCAATTGCGCAGACTCAAGATTCATAACAAATACTAAAGAAGAAATAATATGAAAGAGATGCTGCAAGAAAAAAAAATTAAAAAAAAAATATTTTTTTAAAAAAATTGAGCCACACAAGAAGTCTCTCTCATGCTTCATAAAAGAAAATACTTCTTACTCTCTCCGTCACCCTCTTCCTATATTGCAAAAGGGATGATGGAATGTTTGATTCCTACTTAAATTCAAAATCCAACATTTATTAGAAGAAAAACTTTGATAACTTCTAAAAGAAACAATTAAGTAAAATAAATAATATTTATTCTAAATGGAATAACTAAATAAAATAAAATTAGAAAAAGAATACTGGCATAGGTAGGACCAGTAATTTACTTTCAATACTTTCGCTCGTTGCAAAGCCTATACCGATAATATTAAACTTGTCAAGCGCCGTAGCAGCAATTTCTATCATTGTTACGGTAGCAGCGGCATGTAATAACTCGTCGAAAAAGTAATTAAATAACACAGCCACAGCTCTAGCCAGTTGATAGAAATCCCCAGACTGGGGAACTGCCCCATGGTAGGCTGAGGTAATTGGACGGTGATATCAAGCCCATTGTTTGCCTTGTGCCCTGATTCCACCTTGTATCTCCCGGTCTTCAATGGACCATGCACCTTCATGCTCACAGTGTATATCTCCGCCGAGTACCACGTCAGGCTGAGTAACAACAGCGTGTTCTGCTCGATGGTGAACGCACGAAGATTCTTCTTGCACTCACCGACATCTTCTGGGACCTGTAAAAGACAAGAAAGTCCAAATTAGGACCAGTGGTCTGTCAGGCCTAAAGCACCAGATCTAAGCAAGATCTCTGATATAGAACCTCTGCGCGTACTTTTGGGTCATCTTGTGGACTAATGCACCCTCATTAATGGCCTTAGCAAGACCATCTTCCATGAGACGTGTTCATGAACTCGACCACATGATCCCATTAATTAAATATCACAGCCACTTCAGGAGGCTTCCCCTAATCAAAACTTCCGCGGCAGAAACGGCACCGGCCCAGTCACCCTTCAACATCTGATATTAATTATCATATTTAATTGGCTAAAGGGGCACAGGAACCTTGGATTATGAATGCCATGCACGTAGACAACAGTGCTTGTTCCGAGATCGACTTGGTCATCACTGTCCAGCAAAATTTCTCAAGAACAGTTTCACAGAAAGAGAGCACAAGCTTAGAAACTAGAGTCCCCACATCTTCTATGAAATCCCCCTGCAAATTTTTCAAACAAATCTTTTCTGAACTTAATAAAGCATCCATTTGATCAAGCTCATCATGCTCCAAATTTTCTTCCAGGCCCTGATTGATCCCCGAGCTAATCAATCTTATAATCATGCTTTGAGTTTTTAGAATTTGATTCGAACCGATCAAGTTCTTTCTATTTTAAATCTTCATTTTTTAAATCAATTTTATTCCATTTTAAAATTTTTAAGAAAGAATGGAACCAAAAATCAATCTTGAGGTAATTTTTATTTGTGATAAATTAGCTTGTTAGAACTTGAATTGATGGCTGTAAAAATATCCTATGCTTTCTTCTTCTCTAGTATATCCGGAAAATAAAAATAATTTTCTTTATCAACTGAAATTTGAATAATCTACGTCACTTTTCATGATTTCAAGCTCTATTTTTTTCTCACAATCTTATTATTGAGAATATCTATTTATAGTATCTTTAACTCATTCAAGATATCCTATAAATCTTGTCATATTAAATAAGGCTTAATAATAGCTTTTCACATCGAATAAGAGGTGTTATATATTCAACTTATAGAGAGAATCGGGATTAGCAAAAGTAAATCTATTGATGTTGATGAGATCAATCAAACATATTGAACCTATGAAGAGAGAAGGTAGTAGCATCAACTATGATGATTTATCTTTTGACTCACCAAAATAAGAATTTACAAATTTATATCACCATATAGTGAATTATTGGAAGCTTTTTAACCATGCCAAGCTATAAATGTATGAACCACCAATAATCATATCGCCGTTCCAAAAACTACATACTAGATAAATCTAATTAAAGTTGCAAATCACATGACCACTCTGCAATCTCACTCCAAGATTATGTAGAGTGGCATGCTATTCAAACTAAATCAATCGCACTAGCTCAATTCTAGAAAGATACGCTGCATGAAAAAAAATAACAAAAAAAGATAGTTTATTAAAAAATTGAGTCACATAAGAAGGCCCTCTCACAACTCATATAAGAGGATACCTCACATACACTCTCTCTCTTTTCTTATATCCTAAAGGAGATACCGAAGATCTCTCTAAATATAGCATTATGTGAATAGAATGTTTAACTTCCATGTAAATTTAAAAGCCAACATCCATAGGACAAACTTTGTTAACATCAACAATGAATAAGTAAGTAGAATAAATAAAAAATATCTATTATATGTGGGATAACTAAATAGAATAAAATTAGAATAGAATTCTAGTAAAGATTGAACAGATAACGGACTTCTAACAAATTTTTGATGAGAACGATACCGGGGCGCCGGTTTCCGTTATCCATCATCCTGTGTTACCACAAGGCTTTCGTAGCAGGTTTCCTCGCAACCAGGATCCTTCGATCCTCGTGTGCAACACGTTAGCACGCCGGAAAACCCCCTGTTCTCTCTCATTGAAGCTAAAAAAGTCCAAGCGTGAACGCGAACGTCCAATAAGCTTGCCTGCCGTGCATCCCGGCCTTTTTATATGAAACCCTTGATACAACGGTCACAATTCTAGTGATGTTCCTTGCAAGCTATTCCCCTTCAACTCCCCCGAATCCCTTCTCTATAAATTCACCAATCTACCATTCGATCGTCGTGGTCAAATCTTAAAATTTGAGAAGGGCGCGGAAGAAAGGAAACCAGTGTCATGGCAACAAAGATGGATGATATGGAAGCCCATCATCATGAAGACGAGCATCAGCCTCTCCTGGTCACCGAGTCATCGGATCATGAGAACAGGATGACCAAGAGGCAGAGGACCATAAACCAGACGTTTAAGAGCGCCGCCCAACTGGCCAATCAACTCCCAACCGGGACGGTCCTCGCCTTCCAAGTACTGTCCCCCATCCTCACCAACTTAGGCCGCTGCACCGATGCGAACCGAAGCTTGACCGGGTGCCTCGTGGCCCTCTGCGGGCTCTCATGCTTCATCCTAAGCTTCACCGACAGCTTCCAGCTGGACCCGGCCGCGAAAACAAGGTACGGGATCGCCACCTTCAAGGGCATGAGGACCATCGACG
Organism: Cocos nucifera; assembly: GCA_006176705.1. Lineage (NCBI taxonomy): Eukaryota > Viridiplantae > Streptophyta > Magnoliopsida > Arecales > Arecaceae > Cocos > Cocos nucifera. The sequence goes on along the minus strand of QRFJ01000089.1, from coordinate 2,565,424 downwards.
GCACTGGACCTCTCCCTCCACAGATAGCGGCGGCCAGTTATAGAATAAAGTGCATAGACTTTGTCCATGCCTTCATGTCGGTGTTGATCTTCGCGGCGGTGGCCTTGTTGGATAAGAACGTAGTGTCGTGCTTCTACCCGGTCCTGTCGGAGGATATGAAGCAGTTGCACACTGCATTGCCGGTTGCCATCGGAGCGTTAGGCAGTGCACTGTTTGTTACTTTCCCTACAAATCGCCATGGAATTGGCTTCCCAGTTTCCCCTCGTTGATGCTTCCATGCATCTGCGCGCGTGGATCCTTGTTCCCTGTACTGTTGTGCTATTGAAACTGTCGATCGATATGGTCTTCATGTTGAAACAGTACTGATTAATGGAATCGGCTGTGGTTTTTCCACAATATAAAGACTTGAATTTAATACTTTGGCGGCTCCGCTGATGTTGCAAGAGATAAGAAACATAATCCTTTGTGGTTTCTTGCGGCAACAAGCAAGTTGCCTTCAACGCGTTCTTTTCTGTATATATAGAAATCATCCTCCAATGCTCGACCGAAAATAGTGAGGTACTTGTTTTCATAATTGGGTAGATATATGCAGTGATGGTCCTGTTCCTTTGAAGTGTCCAGAATTGATCTAATTAAAATAATAATAATAATAATAATAATAAAATAAAAAATAATCATAATCATAATAAACAGCATTAATCTGAAGCTACGGGAAACATGACCGACGGAGAGTATCATCTTTGGTGAGAAACGGGACAAGGATTATCATCCAAAAGAAACAAGACGAGGATATTGAGAGGAATAATTCCTTCTCTCTGTGCATATTATTCTCTGCCTTTTTTTTTTTTTTTTCCTGATAGGTCTCTGCCTTTTGGGTAGCATGGTATATATTGCCGCTGGAATACGAAGTCCGTCGAGGTCGGTATATGTACGAGATGACGGTGTGGTTGGCTGTCTTCCGAGATGTAGCTAGAAAGAATAGCAAGGTGGAGATCTTTGAGATGGTAGCCATCTGAACTTATTGATCATAGGACTGATCTAAAATGCAAGTCCACTTATTGAACATTTTTCTGTTGAGATCCTCTGATTTTCAAGTCGGTCGAATTCTAGAAAGTAGCAGAAGAAAAAATGTGTGTGGGGAAAAAAAGTGTGATCGATGCTCCATCAAGGACTTACTTGAGAGTCCTCCAGTTTTCTCTATATATAGAGGGCGCTTGGTGCTTGGTGGTTGTTACCAAGATATGTGGAGCATGGGCCAATGGTCTCCATCATACAGTAACTATACGGTAACGTGTCCCCACATTTCATCGTGGTTTTAACTAGTTGAATCGTTCCATCGACCATTTGGATCGTTCCCCACCGTGCAATAACTACACAGCAACAAGTCCCTACATTCCATCGTGATTATAACTACTTGGATCGTTCCATCGCAGTTATAACCATTTAAATCGTACAATCATGGCTAAGTGGTCGCAATTGTCGCCGAGATCGTAGTGTCGATATGATCGTGCCATTTAGCTTGTCATGATTCAAGGTGCCGGACTTTGGTTCTCACTAGGGTTACATTACTTCGGTTTACTCCGAGGCAAGTAAATATTCGCTATATCAGTAATATATGGTTGAGAACATGATGCTAGTAGCTCGTTAGCCTATAGTAGGAGGTCAGGGACCTAAAGCAGTAATAAGAAAGATCATCATGCAACCACCTATTCCACTAACTATAAAACAGGATCCAACGAAAGAATTGCCTGTGACATCGTGTTAATTTTTCTAACTGCCATTCAGGTCGGGGTATTGTTGGCTTTACAAAGTCATTCAATAACTACCGCTGAAGGGGCATATTGAAAATACGTTAATCAGATAAACAAACGGTGCCATGCACCACACCATTCCATACCGTGGAGATCCAAACACATCCTCATAATATTTTAAATCTCTACAGCACAGCAAATAAGATCTGAACTTAATCGGTATGCGGATAAGAAATGCCAGTTCCACTTCCCGTACGTAAACAAACCGTGCTCGCATTGACTGACGCAAGGAAGTGGATGGTGGCATGCTTTTGACTTAGTCGTTTCATTATTTTCATCCCCACATGCAATCCTTTAGTCCTTGTAAGTGCAAGATTCTCATCAAAGTGAAAAGAAGATACAAAGATCAAAAAAATAAAAGAGTTCCTATTTTACACAAGCTGATATAACAAACCATACAATAACTTTTTTTTTTTTTTTTTACTACCTTCACAAGGTTGATAGGCGTGGACATATAACAACTTGCTATCACGGAAGTTATCTAATGTCATGGTATCATGATGAAATACTATGTCATTAAAAAATATTCAAATTGAAAAAAAAAAAAAAAAGTTTCTAAGGCTTGTTGTGATATAGATTATAGTGGTGACACATGATCCTCTCAAAAATAGAAAATTATTGTATTTTTTGCATATTCATCCCTAATATATTTTGTATTTGCATATAAGTCCCTATCCTTTTTATTTTTTTATAGAATCCTGTAAACTTTTCCATTAGTGCATGCTTTAAGAATAATGATGAAAATTTTAACTGGCCTATTTGATATTCAACCCGATTCGACTAGAATCCGAAGTGGATTCGTGTCGAATACAGGAAATAGTATGCCCCGCCTCCAATCCAATCCGATAAAATCTTAATCTAAACACCCCTTTTTAAATTATAATTATTGTATAATATTTATATGATGGATTTCTTATCCAATCTAATCTGATCCCTCTATCTATCTAATCCAATCCATACCTCTACTTAACTTGATTCAACCCCATCTGAGGCAAGTACAGAGCATCTATGAGATTTTTAATTGCAAGCACTACACCAAAAATATCTTTTAATGATAATTTTATAGCGATAATTTTTTAATAGTCATAAAAAAAATAAGTATTTATGTATCAATTATGACTATTAATATATGATCGTAAAAAATATGCCTATAGCGACTATTCAACTTTAATTATCATTAAAATAATAAAATGAGCTGGTACAAAAAATACTCGTGCTGATAATTTAGCCCAACACGCCAACCCCCCACCCCCCATCCCCATTTTCTTTCGTATTCTCCTAAACCCTCTCATTAATTCCTCCGTTGCTACGCCCCCCCCCGCACCTCCCAAACCCCTTCCCCTTTCTTTCACATTCCCCTAAACCCTCCCAATCCATCCATTCCATCCGAGGCTCACTATCGTTTGCAGAGAAAATTGGGGTAGGAGCTGATTGGCTTCCTTCGTATCCTCCATTTCTAGGTATATTTATTTTTCTAAATCATTTTGAATCTTGAAATGATATTCTTGAAAAATTAGGGTTCATGCCTTTAGGTTGCTAGGGTTTTTTTTTTTTTTTTTTTTGACAAACTATTTTCTAATATTATAACCTTTTGGATATCAAACTAACATAGCCTTTTCTTTCTTCCTCTAAATAGATAGTTCATCTATTGAATTCTTCCATTGTCAAATACTCTATGTACATTTCAATTTCTTCCTAATGTTAGGTATCTTATACAGAAGGACGGCATGCTATGTTTACATCTCAAGCCTAGCTCTGTGTTTTTCTTTCTCAAGTTTCTGCAATTCATTTCCACAAAGAAATCCCATCGTTCCACCCGTTTGAAATCCTGTATATGCCTTTTTATACGAAAGGAGGATAAGCTCTAGGGATAATTCCAAGTGCACTAAGCTTCTCTAATAGAAAATAGGTATTTTTATTTTTTAACCACACCTTCCGCAGCCATGCATAGATCTTTCACCAATCCAGACTTCTCTCTTTTAATTTTTAACTTTCTTTGTTCCATCATGCCTTCCAACAGCAATACCCAATAAGTCCTGGCCTCTGTTCTTGCTATCTTAAACAGCCTGATTGGATAAAACCTGGCCTCTTAATAAGAATACATGCAAAATAAATCGCCAATGAGATGCCAAGCTTGGTCCCAAACATCGTTATCATGTGCACAGGAATTTCAATTTGAGGAGTTTCATGTAATGGTCATTAGTGATAATAAAAAGAGACAATAGAATATAACAATTTCAGAATTAGAAAACTATCTTCCATCTAGCTAGATTAAAAAAATGTATTGTTGGGATAAACCCCGCTCCCGCCGAAGTCTAGTTCAATGCTCAGCCTAATGCAACTAGTAGCCACAGAAGAGCTTCAGCCAAACCCCCCAGCGGCCGAGCTTTTTCTAACCGTTCAGCCGATCGAACTACTTAGCCGACCTTCAGACTCCTCAACCGTCGAGCTCCTTCGGACTCCTCAGCCGCCGAGCTTCTTCTAACCCATTCAGCCTACCAAACCACATTAGCGATCGAGCTCATTCTGACTCTCCAGCCGTCGAGCTCCTTTGAACTCCGAGCGGTCGAACTCCTTGGCGGTCGTCCCTCGTCCGAACTCCTCAAGCGGCCGTCCCTTCAGCCAGCCGAGCTCCTTCGGACTTCCAGCGGCCGAACTCCTTAACGGTCGTCCCTCGTCCGAACTGCTCAAGCGGCCGTCCCTTCAGCCGGCCGAGCTCCTTCGGACTCCCAGGGGCCGAACTCCTTGGCAGTCGTCCCTCGCCCGAACTCCTCAAGTGGCCATCCCTTCAGCCGGCCGAGCTCCTTCGGACTCCCAGCGGTCGAACTCCTTAGCAGTCGTCCGTCGGCCGGGCTTCTCACCGACCGAGCTCCTACCGAACTTCTCAGTGACCTATCCTTAGCCGCGCACCTCCAGCCAGACGCCTACGGGAGCCGAACTTCTTCTGAGCTTCCTCTTCAGGAGTCCGAACTCCTCCGAAATGGGCACACGTCGAAGCCCTTCAATCCTTCATTCAGCCCCGAGCTGCTCAGCATCAAAATAGCTGCAGCCGTCACCATCAGTCCACCGTAAGAGACAGCGATCCGCTGTCAGGCGGCGATGGCGGTCACCCTCAACCCATTGTAGACAGCACCTCCCCGTGAGACTGACTCCGTCGAACCTCGAGCGGCTCGCCAGCACGCGGTTACAGCTGTTACCATCAAGCTCCGCTATAAAAAGGATCCTTCAGATACGCTAATCTATCTAATCTCTAAGATCTCCTTCTCATCTCTAAGCTCTTCTGTTCTTCTTTAAGCTCCGGAACTCATTCTCGAGCACTCCATCCCTGTTGGCCAGAGCTGATTTGATCGTCGGAGGATCCTGCCAGAGCCACCCCCCACTGGCTCCGGACGGGACTCTATTTTGCAGGTCTCCGGCGGCGACCTCAGCGGCCTCCACTTCAGCGGATTCCGACGACGATCAATTTCTGCGTCAACAGATTGGCGCTAGAAGAAGGGCCACCCCAAACCTCTGAGGTTCTCTTATTCTTAAAGGAGTGCTCGACGATGATTTCTCTCTCTCCGGAGATCCCTCTTCTTCCTCACTAGAGTTCTTTTTCGAAGAGAAAATGCCTTCAGGAGAGCTTCGACTCGGCGATCGGCGTTCTACGCACCAGGTCCATCTGCTCCCGTTGCAGCCTAGGCTCCACCCGAAGCCACCGTAGATGTAGAGCATTTCAACCTGTTGGTCGGGCTCGCGGCTTCGTCAAGATGATGCAGACCGTGCGACAACCTCTGGCGGAGATTTTGTCAGCAAACCCACCATGAGGACGCAAGAAATCGGCCTTAAGAAAGAGCATTTGGGCATACCAATCATCCTTAGGAAGGAAAAATGGAGAGCAGAAGTTCTTCCACAGAAGATTCCACAAGAAGGTTGGAATGAAGTTCGGCAGAAGCAAAGGCGAACTCTCCCTCGAAGCTCATCATTGGAATGAAGTTTGGCTCAAGTGAGGCCGAACTCTCCCCTCGAGTATGTCATCAACTAACCCCCTACAAAGAATTCACCGGAGATGGAGTGAAGTTCAATGCAAGCAGAACCAAACCCCCTCGAGCTCATCGTCAAGGAAGTTCGGACAAAGAAACATGAAGTTCCCCCACGGAGGGTTTCACAAGGAGACGGAATGAAGTTCGACCGCATCCACGACCTCCCCAGCGTAAGTGAGGCCGAACTTTTCCTCGAGCTCGCCATCAAGGAAGCCCGACAAAGGGACATGAAGTTCTCCCGTAGGTTTTCCAAGGAGACGGAATGAAGTTCGGCGCAAGTGAGGCCGAACTCCCTCTCGAGCATGACTCTAAGGAAGCCCAACAAAGGGATGTGAAGTTCTCCGGCCACGTCCATGACCTCCCCAGTGCAAGCAAGGCCGAACTCCATCTTGAAGCTTGTCACCGAGGAAGCCCCAACAAAGGGGCATGAAGTTCTCCCGTGGAGGGTTTTGCGGGAAAGCGGAATGAAGTTTGGCACGAGCGAAAAAGCGGAATGAAGTTCGGCGCGAGCAAAGCCGAGCTCCACCTCAAGCTCATCGTCAAGGAAGTTCTCTCGCGGAGGGTCTCGCGGGAAAGCAAAATGAAGTTTGGCACGAGGAAAGCCGAGCTCCCCCTCGAGCTCGTCGTCAAGAAAGTCCGGACAAAGAAGCAGGAAGTTCTCCAGTTCGGTGCGAGGAAAGCCGAGCTCACAAAAGAAGCAGGAAGTTCTCCCACGGAGGGCTTCGCGGGAAAGCAGAATGAAGTTCGGCACCAGCGAGGGCGGAACAAAGTTCTCCCACGAAATGAAGTTCAGTGCAAGTGAGGCTGAACTCCCCCCTCAAACCTCATCATCGGAATGAAGTTCGACGCAAGTGAGGCCGAACTCCCGCTCGAGCATGTCACCAAAGATTTCACAGGAGGTGAGACAAAGTTCGGCCGCGCTCACGACCGCCCCAGGGCAAGCGAAGACTCCGCGCTTACGACCTCCACAGCGCAAGCAAGGACCGAACTTTTCGAGCTCACCACCAAGGAAGCCCCGACAACGCGAAGAGGTCTTCCTCCCGAAAGGTTCCGCGACTATGCCCCTCTCAACGCCCCTCGAACTCGAATTCTCATGGAGGTCAAGAAAGAGCTGCCAAGGCCAAGAGGACTACGGTTTCCCCCAAATATGCACGATCGAAGCAAGTACTGTCTCTACCATTGCGACCACGACCACGACACCGAGGAATGCATTCAGCTCCGAGATGAAATTAAGGAGCTCGTCAAAAAGAAACGATTGGATAAATTCCTTCGACACCTGAAGTAGGAGAAAATCGGCCAAGGCCGCTGCCATAACCGAAAATGACAAGGTCGGCCGCCTCACGGCGTCATCAATGTCACTTCGGGGAGGAGCTTGGTAGATCGATGATTCGTCGTCTTCCAGCGATAAAGCCAAGAGCTTGAGAAGGCCAGCATGAGATAGAGGAGGACGTCCGGCCCGAAACTTACTATCGGAGAGAACCTGGAGGAGCAACGCCCCCACGATCCTAAAATGGGAATGTTCTGTGAGTAACTTTCCCTCGGTAAAATTCTCCCCCAACAAATAATATTATTTCTGGGTGCCAAAAACTATGTGATGACAGGAAAGAAGCAGTCGATAGTTATTGTGTTGAAAACAGGAGGAGAACCTCATCCTAACACGAGCAGGTCAAAGACCTTTAACCTCGGCTGTAGGAGATAAGATCTCCTCCGAGAAAAACTCGACGGCAGGAGATAGGATCTTCCCTGAGAAAAGCTTGGCCGTAGGAGATAAGATCTCCCCCGAGTGCCCGCTTCAACCTCGGCCGCAGGAGATAAGATCTCCCTCGAGGAAAGCTCGATTGCAGGAGGCAAGATCTCCCCCGGATCAACATTGGCCGTGGGAAATAAGACCTTCCCAAAATCGAAGGCCTCGTTCACCTTAGAAGAGATGGGGGGAGAGGCATGGATGATGGTCCGCATGTGCCCCCACAGCCCATTAGGAACAAGGAGGACCTCGTCCTAACGCGAGCAAAGTCGAAGGCCTCGTTCACCTTAGACGAGATGGGGGGAGAGGCTCGGACGACGGTCCGCATGTGCCCCCACAGCCCGTTAGGAACAGGAGGACCTCGTCCTAACGCGAGCAAAGTCGAAGGCCTCGTTCACCTTAGGACGAGATGGGGGGAGAGGCTCGGACGACGGTCCGCATGTGCCCCCACAGCCCGTTAGGAACAGGAGGAGAACCTCATCCTAACACGAGCAAAGTCGAAGGCCTCGTTCACCTTAAGACGAGATGGAGGGAGAGGCTCGGACGACGGTCCGCATGTGCCCCCACAGCCCATTAGGAACAGGAGGAAGACCTCGTCCTAATGCGAGCAAAGTCGAAGGCCTCATTCACCTTAGGACGAGATGGGGGAGACGGATGACGGTCCGAATGTACCCCCATAGCCCGTTAGGAATAGGAGGAGGACCTCATCCTAACGCGAGCAAAGTTGAAGGTCTCGTTCACCTTAGACAAGATGGGGGGAGACGGACGACGATCCGAATGTGCCCCCATAGCCCGTTAGGAATAGGAGTAGAACCTCGTCCTCACGCGAGCAAAGTCGAAGTTAGGAACAAGAGGAGAACCTCGTCCTAACGAAAGCGCCCGCATCAACCTCGGTCAAAGGAGATAAGATCTCCTCCGAGCGACCGGGCCCATCCTGGCTGGAGGACTTCAACTTCCACTTCGGACAGAAATAAGATCGGAGACAACCTCGTCCTGAGATCAGATCTCCTCCGAGCGACCGGGCCAACCTCGACTGGAGAACTTCAACTTTCACTTCGGCCAGAGATAAGATCGGAGACAACCTCGTCCTGAGATCAGACCTCTTTCGAGCGCCCGCATAGACCTCGACTGTAGGAGACAATGTCGCCCCGAGGAGCTCAACCTCCGACTTCGATCGCAGCGGACGAAGCCTCCATCAACCTCGATTGGAGATGGGATCTTCCCCGGACTTCAACTTCGGTATCAAATTTAGCTGGGGATGAGATCTCCCACGAGCTTCGACCTGGACCAGCACAGGGCTCAGAGGAAGACTTCGGCAGTCACCTTTCCTGCACTCCCTTTCTTCGATTTTCGAACTCGAGAGTGGGGGAGCTAGTGTTGGGGATAAACCCCGCTTCCGTCAAAGTCTAGTTCGATGCTCAGCCTAATGCAACCAATAGCCGCAGAAGAGCTTCAGCAAACAGGCTTCAGCCGAACCCCCCAGCGGCCGAGCTTCTTCTAATCCGTTCAACCGATCGAACTACTTAGCTGCCGAGCTCCTTCGGACTCCTCAGTCGTCGAGCTTCTTCTAACACATTCAGTCAATCGAACCACATAGCGGCCGACTCCCCAACCGCCGAGCTCCTTCGAACTCCCAGCGGTCGAACTCCTTGGCGGTTGTCCCTCGCCCGAACTCCTCAAGCGGCCATCCCTTCAGCCGGCCGAGCTTCTTCGGACTCCCAGCAGCCGAACTCCTTGGCGGTCGTCCCTCGCTCGAACTTCTCAAGCGACCGTCCCTTTAGCCGGCCGAGCTCCTTCGGACTCCCAGCGGTCGAACTCCTTGGCGGTCGTTCCTCGTCCGAACTCCTCAAGCGGCCGTCCCTTCAGCCGACCGACCTCCTTCGGACTCCCAACGGCCGAACTCCTTAGCAGTCGTCCGCCAGCCGGGCTTCTCACCGACCGAGCTCCTACCGAACTTTCCAGCGACCGAGCCTTAGCCGCGCACCTCCAGCCAGATGCCTACGGAAGTCAAACTTCTTCTGAGCTTCCTTTTCAGGAGTCTGAACTCCTCCGAAATGGGCACACGTCGAAGCCCTTCAACCCTTCATTTGGCCTCGAGCTGCTCAGCATCAAAACAGCTACAGCCGTCACCATCAGTCCGCCGTAAGAGACAACGATCCGCTGACAAGCGGCGATGACGGTCATCCTCAACCCACTACAGACGGCATCTTTTCATGAGACTGACTTCGCCGAACATCGAGCGGCCCGCCAGCACGCGGCTACAGCTGTCACCATCAAGCTCCGCTATAAAAAGAACCCTCTAGATACGCTAATCTCTCTGATCTCTAAGATCTCCTTCTCATCTCTAAGCTCTTCTCTTCTTCTTCAAGCTCTGGAACTCATTCCCGAGCACTCCATTCTTGTTGGCCAGAGCTGACTTGATCGTCGGAGGGTCCTGCCGGAGCCATCCCCGGCTCCGGAAGGAACTTTATTTTGTAGGTCTCCGGCGGCGACCTCATCGGCCTCAACTCCAGCGGACTCCGGCGATGACCAGATTCTGCGTCAACATATATCATTGGTAAAACTAAAGGGATCCGTTCTCATATTTATTGCTCTGTTATGTGGCACATTTCATAATGTAAATTCAAAGAGAGAAATTTTAAGAATACAATACCCTTGCCGAGTGATTTCTTGAGTTACAATTTTCGGTTACCGAAATATTTTTTTATTTTAGAATTGGCAAATCAGTATTTATGGTTTTGTTGAGTTTTTGGTGAAAAATATGTATCATTAATAAAACTCAAGAGATTCTGTTCTCATATTTATTGCCCTGGCACATTTCATAATGTAAATTCAAAAAGAGAAATTTTAAGAATACAATATCCTTGCTGAGTGATTTCTTGAGTTACAATTTTGGATTACTGAAATATTTTTTATTTTAGAATTGGCAAATCGGTATTTATGGTTCTAGCGAGCTTTTGGTGTAAAATATGTATCATTGATAAAACTCAAGGGATCTATTCTCATATCTATTGCTTTGTTATGTGGCATATTTCATAATATAAAATCAAAAGAGAAATTTTAAGAATACAGCACCCTTGCTGAGTGATTTCTTGAGTTACAATTTTGGGTTATCGAAATATTTTTTATTTTGAAGTTGACAAATCAGTATTTATAGTTCTGGCAAGCTTTTGGTGTACATAACGGGCATCCCTAAGTTTTTTCCTTTGCCAAATTCCCTATTTGGCTGGATCCAAATCAAGGATCCATGCAAGTATAATTATAATTCCAAATTGATAATATGTACACCACTGATTAGGAATTCATATTTTCTTTTTTTTGATGTTTTTATTGCAGGTGGAAAAGGATTTATTTATATCTCGGTGGCTGATTTTGGTATCGCAAGTTATCTTTTACAAGGTTGTTATAAGGGAAAGGTATTATTCCTGAATATTCAAGACATTTGATTGTATTTTTTTTATGAACTATGGCATTGAGTTTAGCTTACGACACCCTAATAATGCAGCCTAATTTTATAGACAATTCTCAATTATTCCATCATTTATAATATTAATGAAAAATAATGGATATTTGTAGATTGTTAATGAATGTTGACATCTTAATATATAATATAGAATTTTTGCATATTCACATCATTACAACAAAAAGAGTCTACAGTAGCGCATACTATTGCAGCGGTTTTCAAAACCGCTGCAATAGAGTTTACGGCATTAATTACAAAAAATTACAACCATAGATCGGATCTATGGCAGCGGTTAAAATAGGTCCAATCTATGAGAGCGGTTAGGACAACTGCTGCTATAGGTCGGACCTGTGGCAGTAGTTCCTTGTAACCACTGCTATACGTTGATTTGTGACAGCGGTTATTTATAATCGCTGCAATATATTTTTTTTATTTTTTTTTAATATTATATAATTTTAAAATTTAATATCCATCTTTATCATTCATTATTTAAATAATTATTATTAGAGTATCGTCACAAAAGATCATCTCGATCTGATGGTCTTAACTTCATCAATCAGAAAAATTTGATTTCAATGATCGCGAATGATGATGCGATGATCTGATAGATGGAGACCTTCGATAGATCAGAAAATCTACAATGACGATCTTAGTTATATTTGTAGCATACTATCAAAGATTCACTTTAATTGAATATCATTATCTTGATCAAATTATAATAGATTAATTTCAGTTGTTAAATGATAAGTGAGTGATCAAAGGACCAGATGGTGTCCGATTATGAGATAATTTTTTTATAAATAATCTTGGCTACTACTTTAATCATTTTTTGTGATAGTGATTATAAAATTCAACTCGTCAGACTAAGAATGATTTAAAACTATACGTCGTCTGATAACCATTCTTGAACTCCATTGGTTATTATATGCATGTGCTCGTACTTTTACAATATCTACTTAACGTGAATAATTAATATAAAAATGATTTAAATTTTACTATCATCGTCATATAAAATGATTAAAATTATAACAAAGATCATTTAACTAAAAATTATCTCATAATCGGACATCGTTTAGCCCTTTAATCGTTTGTTTCTAATTTAATGGTCGAAACCATTTTGTACTAAATTGATATGATAACGATATCCGATTGAAGTAAAATTTTGATAGTATGCTATAAATATCATTGAGATCATCATTATAGATTTTTAGATCAATCGGAGATCTTCATCTATCAGTCATCGTATCGTCGTTCGTGATTATCTAAAATAAATTTTTCTGATAGATGAAGCTAGGGCCATCGGATTGAGGTGATTTTTTGTGATGATACTCTAATGATATTTATTTAGATAATGAATGATAAAAATAAATATTAAAATTTAAAATTATATAATATTTAAAAAAATATATAAAAAATTATTTTCAATCTATGATAGTGATTATTGAAAACTGCTGCTATAAATTTATGGCAGCGATTATGAAACCACTGCTGTAGATCTATTGCAGTGATTTTTAGTAACCGCTGCTATAGATTTATGACAGCGGATCGAAATTCACTATCGTAGATTATGTTAAAAATCTTCAATTTTTCTTTCCTCTCGTGCGTGCTCTCTATCTTTCCTCCTCTCCGTCGTAGGTGAGACTCCATCCATCCCGCCACCATGCGCCCTCCGCATCCCCGGCCGTCGCCCGGCCGCCCACCCCTTGCCCTCTCCGACCGCCGCCCCCCACCCTCCCCATCCCCTGCCACCGTCCGGCTGCCCACCCCTTACCCCCCCCATCCCTGGCCGCCACCCACCCTCTCCATCCCCGATCGCCCGTCGCCCGCCCTTTCCATCCCGACCGTCGTCCGACTGCCACCCCTTGCCTTCCACGGCTGCTGCCCCCATCCTCCCCATCCCCGACCGCCTTCGCTGCCCCCTGCCCTCCCCCATCCCGACCGCCCATCCCCCACCCTTCCCATCTCCGGTTGACGCTTGACCGCCCACCCCTTCCCATCCCTAACCGCTGCCCCCGCCCTCCCACTGCTCAATCGCCCACCCATTGCCCTGCTCGCCCGCCCCACCTCCCCATCCTTGACTCCCATCGCCCACCCTCCCCATCTCCGACCATCACTGCCCCTGCCCTCCCCATCCCCGCCCGCCACCCCCTATCCTCCCCATCCCTTGGCCTTCCCATCACGCTGCCCCTTCGGGCCCCCTCTTTCTCTCTCTTTCCTCTTTCTCTTTCTTTCTGTTCTCTCTCTATCTCACTATCTTGCTTTTGTTTCACAGATTACCTTTAGCACCGTCGTCTTCCTCTAGCATCGTCGCTAGTGACCCTCAGAGCTTTTGGTGCGACCTCCTTTCTATAGTCGTAGGTATATTTTTTATTTTAATTTTATAGTATTATTTATTAATCACTAGACTAGACCTGTCAATGGGTCGGATTCAAATCGGAATCTGGATATTCATATCTGGATTCAATTTTAATTACTAGTACCAGATCCAAATCCAAATATCCGACGAGTCCATACTTAAAGTACCAGACCTGGACCCTAATGGATCTCGAATATTCAGACCCGATTTTGGGACCCAAAACTAAGAAAGAAAGAGGGAGAGAGGAAGGGAGGGGGTCCATCCTCGCCGCCATCGTCGGCGAGGAAGATTGAGAGAGAGAGAGAGGGAGGGTCGTATCGTGTCGGTAGGCCATGCCATAGGTTGTGTCGGCCACTAAGAGAATCTTCGATTGCTAAGAGAACCCCTATCTTGTTATTTTTGTTTATTAAATTGCATAGCGATAGATCCATCAATTGATTAGTGTACATAATCTTTGGCATTCGTATATTTATATGTAATTGTATGGATGATACCTAGGCAATATCTTTGATTATTGTTCAACATGTTATATTGGTTAATGTTCATTAACATTGCAGATCACGATGGGACCGAAATGCCATCTAGCTTTCACCCCTGCCTCTCAACAGGTTATGCGGAGTTCAGCATCTGAGGAGCAGTCAGAGCATACTCCATCCACCTCCATATCGGATGCTCAAAAACCCCCACCACCAACATCTATTCTATCGGTAGTATCTACTCCACTGACATCTGAGCCTTCACCGTCATCCACATCTCTGACACATACTACGCCATCGACATCTGAGTATACATTTTTATTATATTATATTATTTATTTTTTATATAGTATTTATATACTTATATATTTGCATAACGTATTTTCATTATAGGTGCATTATCCAGTAAGATATTTCACGGTCCCACTGAAGGGAAATCCTGATTTTTTGGTCCAGGTTCGTCTAGATCTGATCAGATCAAGAGATATATTTCAGAACTGATTCTTATTCTGATCCCAATCAGATCTTGATTATTTTAATTAATTTTTATAAAATAAAATAAGATAAATTAAATCAAATTTAATTTACCTGATTTGGGTAATCCTATTACCCTGTAGATGATCCTGATTGCAGCGGAAGGTTCTGGATCTAAGCCACGCAAGCACCTGGCCTCTACCGGTATCCACTCGGGTTGGATCTGGAGATCCTCTTCTTCTCTATCACACCTCCAAAAATTAGATCTGGATCTGATCTGGAGGATCTTCAAAACTCTTTTGAAGATCTGCAGTCGTCCTTTTGCAGCAGCGCAGCCTTCTTGCTTTTGATCGCCTTTCCTTTGATCTGAATCGCACCAACCAAGGTCCAAAACTCCTTTTGGACGTGGAGAGCAAGGGGAGAAGAGACTATGGCATGGAGAAGGAGGGGAGAGGCAGCCTTGGGGCGTGGGGTTTCTCAATTGCATTCATAATTAGGGTTGGGCGCAGGGTCTTATTTATAGACTAGCTTGTGATCCAACTCCTCTTCCTTCCCAACCAATCACAACCCTTTGTGAAATCAGATCTAAATCTGATTGGTTGGAATAGAGACC
>QRFJ01000089.1:2527184-2549465 GCA_006176705.1 Cocos nucifera | reverse complement strand
TGCAGAAGAAACCGTAAGGTTAGACTCAATAACGAGCATACCTCCAGAAGGACCTTCCTTCTTGTTCTTCAGGGTGGCCAGGTAAGTAGGGCAGTTCCGCTTCCAATGGCCGTCGCTGTTGCAATGGAAACACTTTCCTTTGCCATCGGCCTTTTTCTTCGATTCTGCCTTCTTCTTCTTTGATCTTTCCACCTTTTGCTTTTTCACAGACTTCTTTTTCTTTCCATAAGACTTTCTTTTGGAAGAAGTCCGTTCCATAGCAAGAACTGAGCCTTTAGAACCTTTCATAGAAAGCTCAGCGGTAACCAGCATATTCATCAACTCGGCCAAGGAATTTTGAAGTTTATGCATGTGGTAATTCATGATGAATTGCCCATATGCATCAGTCAAGGATTGCAGAATAATATCGTTCTGCAAGTCCAAGTCCAACTTCACACCGAGCTTCTCAAGCTCTTCCATGTCCTTGATCATTGTCAGACAGTGATCTTGGACTGACTGCCCATCACGCATCTTAGCCTTAAAAAGTCATTTCGTGACTTGATATTTGGCTGTGCGACTCTGTTCACCAAACATCTCCTGTAGGTGAGCCAACATTTGGCGAGCAGTCCCGATATCTTCATGTTGGCGCTGGAGCTCATCAGACATCGAGTCCAACATGTAGTATCTGGCCTTATTGTCTTCGTCAATCCATTTTTCCAGAGACGCTCTCTGTTCAGTGGATGGACGAGCTGGTAAGGTGGGAGGGTCCTGGTCCAAAACATGTGTTAACTTCTCTGAACCCAAAATAATTTTGTAGTTCCTGAGCCAATCTTTATAATTGGGTCCAGTCAGTCTATGTGTGTCCAGGATACGTGCCAATGGGTTTGACGCAGACATAT
Organism: Cocos nucifera; assembly: GCA_006176705.1. Taxonomy (NCBI): domain Eukaryota; kingdom Viridiplantae; phylum Streptophyta; class Magnoliopsida; order Arecales; family Arecaceae; genus Cocos; species Cocos nucifera. The sequence continues at coordinate 2,548,587 of QRFJ01000089.1, read as the reverse complement.
TCGTGTAGAGAGTCAAAGATTCTAGTTAGATACTATAATTTTGACTTGACCAATTTGTTTAGAGATTTTATTTTTAAACAAATTAGCTCCCACTATTTTCTCGGATCCCTACACTCCCTCTGTAGAGATGCGAAAATCTCCGCGATTGATGATTTCTAGTGGGTGGTGCGGTCTTACCAACTGACTCATCACCTCACCTAACAGTTATTGGTGATGGGTTAGCCAATGAGTGAACAACTCTTGTTCAATGATTCTCTAATCATGGTGCACCCAAACTTGGTCTCTAATTCATGAATCTCACCGTATCCGAAATATTGATCCACTCCTTAGTTAAGTCAGACCCACCATTTGCATAGACTGGGTTCCTAATTGAGTCTCTCACCGTATCCAGAATATTGAGCCCAACTCATCCTCCAGCCCATAGCATCCAATGCCTAATAGACATGGTTGCGTCTTCCCGGTGCAACTGAGCCACTGTATCCAGCCGAGAACAATCAACCCCGGGAAGGGCCCGCACATCTACAATGGTGGAAGACCTCGGACTTAATCTTTTCTTAGGGAGAATTGATTCAGGTCTCATTAAACTAGACTTGGCTTAGTCATAACAATTATGACTAACCTAGTGGCATGGGTCAGCTCGGATTATTGACCAGCTCAGATCAGAACTGTGTCAACAGATATGGCCAGGTAAGTGAGACTGATGGAAGGAATATGCCGTTAACTCGCACAAGAACGCATTCAGGTCGAGTAGCTTCCAATTAAAAACCAGTCGGTCGTCTATGCCAAACTTACCTTAGACACCAAATTGTTGAGTCAGAACCAATTGGGTTAGCCTACAATCCAGACTCTAACCTCTGAGCCTAATTAGGTCTTGCTTGATCGTGACTTGATCTTGACCCAGACTTAATCCTATTAGGCTGGTCAATTTAAGCATTGTTGATCCCATCTAACCAACTCTTGATTCGATTTGATCAACCGCTTAGACCTAATTGAGCTACCCAAGCCCGAACCCAGTATTATGAATATGTCTTAGATCTAAAATTCTCAATTTTAGACCTAATTAATATTCCATAAACTTAATTCTTAATTAAGTTGGGTTCATAAACAAAATATGCACAATAAATCCTAGGGTTTCAGGATCTAGGGTTTTGCAGAAAGTAAGTTTTGGATTTCTGATTAAGGACGAACACGCAGCACCCCTACACGTCATAAGAACACCCCATCGAATGGGAAGAGAGGGCCTTTAAACCCTTCTTCATTCTTATGACCGGACGGCCAAGAGGAACGCCTTAATCAGGAACATGTAAATCTACAAAACAGTTATAGATCTATATCATATATCTCATATACAAATTTAGATCTAATCAAGGCATATTTTGCATACATCTCATGTATCATAATCATGCATGTTTTCAAATCTAAATTATCACATAATAATCTAAAAAATTAGATTTAAATTGATCTAATCAAAATAAATTCTAATCTAGATAATTATGTAGAACTATTCTACAACTAGTCTAGACATGCATCTATCATATCTCATATGATATTTAAAATTAAATAATTTTTATTTACTATTTATCAGATGTTATTATAATACTTATAATATCAAAAAATAGTAAATAAGAAGATCTAAAATAAGATTTAATCAGATTAAATCAAAGACATGCAAAACTATTCTATAGAACTATTCTATTCTAGAACTAGTCATGCATATCTTCATGTTCTTAGATCCAAATTATTTAATTTTAATTTTTTTAATTTTAGATCTGATCACATCTCATGTGATATCTGAAATCACTTTATTTTTTAATTAAAATAAAATTAAAATCAGATCTAAACAATTTAGAACCATGGCTCTGATACCAGTTGAAGGAAAATCCTGATTTCTCGGTCCAGGTTCGTCCAGATCTGATCAGATCAAGAGATATATTTCAAAAAATTTTTCTTGATCTCAATCAGATCTTGATATATTTCAGATCTGATTCTTATTATTTTAATAAATAAAATAAAATAAGATAAATTAAATCAAATTTAATTTACCTGATTTGGGTAATCCTATTACCCTGTAGATGATCCTGATTGCAGCGGAAGGTTCTGGATCTAAGCCACGCAAGCGCCTGGCCTCTACCGGTATCCACTCGGGTTGGATCTGGAGATCCTCTTCTTCTCTATCACACCTCCAAAAATTAGATCTGGATCTGATCTGGAGGATCTTCAAAACTCTTTTGAAGATCTGCAGTCGTCCTTTTGCAGCAGCGCAGCCTTCTTGCTTTTGATCGCCTTTCCTTGATCTGAATCGCACCAACCTAAGTCCAAAACTCTTTTTGGACGTGGAGAGCAAGGGGAGAAGAGATTATGGCATGGAGAAGGAGGGGAGAGGCAGCCTTGGGGCGTGTCTAATTGCATTAGAATTAGGGTTGGGCGCAGGGTCTTATTTATAGACCTCTTGTGATCCAACTCCTCTTCCTCTCAACCAATCACAACCCTTTATGAAATCAGATCTAAATCTGATTGGTTGGAATAGAGACCCCTGGATTCCTCCTTAGAGGGCGCCTAAGACCAGTCAAACTGAATTCTTAGTAGAACTCTGATTGGAATCCAAAAGGGAGGTGGAGTCCTTGTCCAACAAGGACTCCTAGGCGCCTCCTACTTGGGCTCACGCCACCCTTGGCGTGCGCCCTTCTCCTTGCCAGATTCTGGCAGGGGGACAGGCCTCCACCAGCTCTCCAATAGGTGCATGACATGTGGTCAAAAGTCAAAGGGTCAATGGTCAACGTTTGACCAGTCAAAGGTAGACTTTCGACCAAAGTCAAAGAACAAGAAATGGCAGGTGACCAAAAATGGCAGGTAATGTCTTACAAATAAGACAACCTATTCTGACTTGGACAACCTCCAGTCAGACCATATGAAGGCCTCTGATTGAGCACAAACTCCTTTGGCTCAGTCAGGACAACTTATTTATGATAGTAAAAGAAGAACGTTAGGTTCAATCGAGTGCTAGCACGATTTCCTTGAACCTAATTGAATCTCATTCAGATCAATTGAACTAGATCAGTTCAATTGATGATCACCAGATTCAAACCCTTGTTTGTGTGACCCAGTTAGGTTCAGTTCTGTATGGTAATGGGATATGTCATGATCTCTATCATAGACATCATCGAAACTCCTTTCGATGGATCAGAACTCTTCTGATTCGAACAGCTAGAATGATCGATCATCTAAATCATTCTAATTGCTCCCAAAATCCACCAGTGACACCTAGCAGTATATGGTGGCAACCCATCAGAGCTGAATGCGAACCTCTTGGTGCAGCTACCTGTGTGATTAAGTTCTTCTATCTTGAGCCCCGATCAGATTAGGGTTAAGGTAAACTCGTCAAACCCTAGTCTCTGTCATATGATGTAATCATTCGATTCGAGTCCAATGTGAAAATCTAAATAGAAACTCTTTCTATTATTTCACTCTACCATGGCCATGGATTTCTGGACTTGATTCTCATGATCATCATAGGGCTACTCCTCTACCACCGAGGTAGATAGATTCCATCTTGATGCAATCCAGTTCCTACAATGAACATGCTATAGCCAACATACACCTCAGGATTCCATATGGCTAGGAGACCGAGTAATGGTGTAGTCAAACTATAACACCCTCAAGGTGAACTGCCGATGCATCTCAGGTCAAAGAACCAGACACACTACTGCAGCATCGAGTCAGTCATTGACGAGAAGGTAGACTCCCTAATGACTACTCGAGGTGGTCACGCTCAGTGCCCTCATTCTCTAACGAGTACCTATACTCTCGCTCCGGTGTCTCCACACCGTAGACTCAAGACTCATCTACTAAAAAGAAGCGATCGTACACCAACCTTTCGGATCAATCACCATCCTCGTGATGATCCTATGGTCGAAAGCTGTTTATGAGTTAATAATGATTATTCATGTCTTAAATTTTCAACTCTTGAAAATATGAATTATCATTACCATTAACCCAAAGAATGTATCACAGACACTAAATACACAGGTGTGATAGAAAATAACCCATTTCATTAATTATAGTCAAAATTATAATTTTGCCCCTAGAAGTGTATTACAAGTGTCAGCCAATTCTGACTTCTAGGGCATATATATCTAACACCCACACGTATGGCGCATATGTGAAACTGCCAGCATCAGATGATGGTACAGTATGATGTAGAAAGATGATCAGTAGGAGAGACCACGTGGGAGATATATTTTTTTTTTGGAATGCTTATGAGGCAGTCAGACATTATTCCTGTAGAGCCCAGAGATTGGCAATTGATGGATGATACTGTAAAGGACTAGGTGTGGAAGAAGATATGGGTAAGTACATCTTAATTAAATTTATGTAATTTACATATTTATACTATGTTTGATTAGAATAATTTTATAATTAATTTTTGATAACTTTGTGCAAAGGAGGTACGACTTTTTTGATCACGAGAGGGCTCAAGATGCCCAACTGAAGAAGATCGAAGAGTTGTACCAGGACTACAAGGTCAAGCTCCATAGAGGATAACTCGAGCACCAACGAGACACTTCAGAGGAGCTTATTTCGTGTATAGAAGACTGTCCTCTGAGTCAATGAGAGAGGATGGTTACACATTGAAAGAGCCAGGAGTTTGAGATAAAATTACTAATTTTTAAATTTTTCAATATGCTTAAAGTTATATTTAAATATTTATTATTTATTTAAATATTTGTTAGACTATCTTCCATCAGAATCGAAAGAATCGGATAGTTCAGAAATATATACACACTCTCGACCGTGAGTCTATGACCAGTCGTGTGCATAAAGAGATAATAAATTTTAAATCTTAGTAGATAAACTAAATTAATATTTTTTTAATATTTTTGATAAATTAATTCATTGTTATAGCTGATAAGAGATAGAGTGATGCCCAGTCATAGTGAGATCTTTCGATCCAACCGTACGGACAAGAAAGAAAGGCCGATGAACATCGTGATCGAGAGAATTTTTATAAGTATTAAATATATTAGTATATATGATTAGTATTATAGCATCTGTTATAAAATTTTATTTGCACTTACAATTACAGGATCGGTTAGATGTACTCGTGAGCAAGGGATCGGATACCTCTATTCTTTATGATCATCTATCTTAGGTCTTAGGGCTTGAGCACTCTAGGAGGATCCGATGCAAGCATGGACATATGTCGACCAGCTATTGATCTGAGGCGAGCATCTCTTCATAAGCTTTTGGTATCGTCAGTTGGGAGGAGTTTGAGGTAGCGTTGGGACGAATAGATCATGCTACGATGCGGACAGATCGGGCTGAGGAGCGTGCATCTCATCTGAAGGGTATCGTGAGAGACATGGTGTCGACGCTCAGTGCGCATTTTGGAGGTACCTTCATGGGCTTTGAGGCTATGTTAGCGTGCATTCCAGCTCTAGCTTCTTCAGCTCCAGCTCCGGCTCCAGCTCCAGCTCTACCTCTAGTTCTGCCTCCATCTCTCCGGAATGACGACAATATAGATTTAGAAGACTTTTGATGTATTTTTTTTTAAAAAAATATTATAATAAATTTTATTTAATAATAAAATTTTAGCATTTTAGAAATATTTTTATGTTTATAATATTTTTTTATGTTATATATCTCTGATTTATCAGATAAAATATATAAAAAAATAAAAATTTTATATTTTTTTAATTATTTAGAAGTTACGAAAGCGGTTTTACAATCGCTACCGTAGACGTGCTAACCACTATCGTAGGCAATATGTCAATCATTGCATTAGATCTATAGCAGTAGTTACGTAACTACTTTCACAGATAAGGCTATGACAGTGGTTTCATAATCGCTGTCATAGACTGTCTATAACAGCGATTTTATAACCGCTACCATAGATAATCCTATGGCTATGGTTTAATAACCGCTGCAATAGGATCTATATAGCAGCAATTTCAATAATTGCTGCAACAATCGCTGTCATAGACCTACGATGATGGCTACAGTGGCAGTGGTTAGCTAATCGCTGCCATAGCCTATAGCAGTGATTTTTTGGACTACGATAGCGGTTACAAATCGCTGCCATAGTTTGGTTCTATAGTAGTGCATATAATAATTGTTAGAAATTTCTAAAGAACTAAGTTCTTAGAGTCATCAATTTTTTATCTATTATTTAATAGAGCTCATAGAGCAGTAACCTTTATAGAGAAAGCTCATTTTATTATTATTCGTTGATGGTTTACGATTGTGTTTCAACCTTAGAGTGGAGTAGGCCCAGGAACTTTAGTTATTTGTTATTTGGGGGCTAAAAATAGTAAATGCCAATATGAATTGGGTCTTTGTGTTTATGAATTGGGCTATTTTAGTAGTTTGTCAGTATTTTCTCTCTTATTTGAGTTTAATTCAGTAGTTCATTTTGGTAACACCAAATTTCTACAATATGAATTTAACAGAAACATGAGTTAGCATAGTTAAGAGTAATTTCTCAGGGACTTATCTTTTTGTAATGAATTTGTTTTGGCTATATTCAATATTACTTGTTAAAATATTCCTATTATACATGAGTTTTATAGTTGTCCTATTATTTATTTTTCATTTCCCTGTCTATATGGTTATAAAGAATCTTCTAATGTGAATCAAAGCATTAATCTCTATATATCTTACTTTCTTGATTATAAGCATTCTAGTGACCTTTCATGGATAATCATAAGCGCAAGAGATAGATGGATTATTGTAGGATGGACACAGAATATCTAGATGGAGTAGATAATTTTCTTAGTTTTGCCTTTCAAAATAATTCTGAAGATGAAAAAATATTGTGTCCTTGTAAAAATTATGTGCTCTACTATTGAAAAAATCGGGCAGATGTATACGATGATCTTGTAGTCAATGGTATTATACCAAGATATGATGCTTAGATCTGTCATGGGCAATCAACATCTACGTTGCTTCCTACACAAGATGGTCATAGAAAAAGAGAAGCATATGAAGGTGATGATATAGTAGGAATGTTAAATGATGCATTTAGAGTAAGAAGTGAAGCTACAGACTTGGATGCAGGAAATTCAGTGGAGGAAAATATAGATGGATTTACCACACATGACACTATGGAGCAATTTGATGGGGAAATACATAAATTTAACAAGTTATTAAAAGATGCTGATAGAGAATTATATCCAGGATGTAGGAAGTTCACCACACCTTCCTTCATATTGCATCTTTATCATATAAAGTGTACTTTTGGATGGTGTAACCAATCATTTGGTGCGTTACTAAAAGTTTTAAAGGATGCATTCCCAGAAGGTGAAAGTTTACCAAATTTCTTTAATGAAACAAAGAAGATTATTGAAGGATTGAGACTTAATTATGGAAAAATCTATGCTTATCCTAATGATTGTATGCTATTTTGAAAAGAGAAAATTAATGATGATATGTGCTTAGTGTGTGGTGCTTCTCGATGGAAAAATAGTAGCAATTTATTCAAGAATACACCTAGTTTAAAGAAACTACAGAAAAAAGTTCCAGCAAAGGTTTTGAGGTATTTTTCCTTAAAACCATGGTTGTAGAGGCTATTCTTATCTTCTAAAACATCAGATTTAATGACATGGCATGTGAAAGGCCGTATTGAGGATGAAAGTTTGAGACATCCAGCAGACTCTGAAGCATGGAAAAGTTTTGATTCTCAATATCCAGATTTTACCACAGACCCTCGTAATGTTAGATTGGGGCTTGCAAGTGATAGCTTTAATCCATTTGGTATAATGAGAAGTAATTATAGTGTATGGCCATTCATTTTAATGCTATATAATTTGCCACCATGGTTATGCATGAAGCAATCTAATTTTATACTTCATTGCTCATTTATGGAGAAAAGAAGCCAGAAAATGATATTGATGTATATATGGAACCTCTTATCGAGGAATTGAATGAGTTATGGGAAGTGGGTGTAAATACTTATGATGCTTCAAGTAAAGAGACCTTTCAACTACGTGCAGCAGTTATGTGGACTATAAATGATTTTTCAGCTTATGGTTACTTATCTGGTTGGTGCACTTATGGTCATTATGCACGTCCTTGTTGCAATGTAGATACTTGTTCTAAGCGTTTGACACATGGCAAGAAATTTTACTACATGGATCATTGTCATTGCTTGGATATGTCACATAAATTTCAATATGATAAAAAATCATTTGATGGGGATAAAAAATTAAGAGTTGCACCACTCACACCATCTGGATCAGAGGTGTTAAATCAATTGAAGGATATTAAGTTTACTCTTGGCAAGCATAGCAAAGAAGTCAGTGGGGTTATAAGAAAAATTTGAAAAAAGAGAAGTATTTTTTTCAAACTTTCTTATTGGAAGTACAATCTGGTACGTCATAATTTAGATGTGATGCATATAGAAAAAAATGTATGTGATAACTTGATCAATACCTTATTGAATATTAAAAAAAGTCAAAGGATAACTTGAATGCACGTTATGACCTACAAAAGATGAATATCAAACAAGAGCTATGGCCTCAAGAACGAGCATATGGAAGAACATACTTATCGACTGCTTGTTTCACTATGTCTGCATATGGGAAAAAACTTTTCTATGAAGTCTTAGAGAATATAAAATTTTCAGATGGATTTGCATCAAATATCTCATGATGTATTATTAAACATCGTAAATTATCTGGACTTAAAAGCCATGATTGCCATGTTTTAATGCAACAACTTCTTGTTATTGCATTATGAGGAACTTTACCTGAGAAAGTAACATCAGTTTTAATTGAACTTAGTAGTTTCTTTCGAAGAATATGTTCCAAAACTCTAAAGATGGATGAACTTCAATTACTTGAATCAAATATTGCATTAACACTTTGCAATATGGAGAAGATTTTTCCTCCATCATTCTTCACAGTGATAGTCCATTTGGTTATTCACATAGCATCCGAGGCTAAATTAGCTGGACCAATTCATTATCGATGGATGTATCCTATTGAGCGGTAAATGATTAGTTTTAAGCTACTTTAGCTTTTTACATTATGAAATCAATGTATTAATAATATAATAGAGTTATATAATTTTTTTTCATTTAGGTATTTATCTACCTTAAAATTCTATGTGCGTAATCAAGCACGTCTTGAAAGATCGATAGCGGAGGCATATCTAGTAGACAAGTGTCTAACATTCTGTTCTCGCTACTTACAAGGTGCGGAAGCAAGATCTAATCGATCAATTAGAAACCATGCTAATATTGATCCTCAAAGAGTTCAAGGCTTATGTCTTTTTCCAAATGTGGGCCGACCATATGGCAGTATCAAAGGATTTTTCATTAGATGAAAAAATGTGGATACAAGCACATCGATATGTACTCTTCAACTATGATTATAGTATTATTGAATTTCTTAGAAAGTAAGTTATTATTTTAAGTTTATTATGTACAAAGAAAGTATAATAGATTTAAAATTATCTATATTTTTATCTATGCAGAGAGCATATTAGTGTAATGAAGAGGTAAAATCGGCGTCGTCGCTTAACACAACATGAGATAGATCGCCTACATAATGAAAATTTTCATGTATGGTTTAAGGAGAATGTAAGTATTATTACTATTAGTTTTAATTAAAAGAAATAACAAAAAATCAACTATCTTTCTATAAGTTATATGAGTATCTCCTTAACAATATTTTGTATGTAGAATATGATTGATTGATCCCTTCTTTTTTATTAATGAACTAGGTTAAAGCTTCTGATGGTGCAAGTAATAAACAAATCATGGATGATGTACGATCACTTGCTCGAGGTCCAAATTATTTTGCAAGAAGATTTCACGCCTTTGATATGAATAATGGCTACAAGTTTTGGACAAAAGAATATGAGAGGGATATGAATACTCAGAATAGTGGAGTCATGGTTACTGTGAAGACACTGAGTTATGCAAGTACTAGTGATGCAAGGTCTATCATGGAAGATGTCATCTATTATGGTTTATTAATAGATATTGTAGAGTTGAATTACTATGATAGATTTAAAATTATTCTATTTAAATATGATTGGATTGATATGACTCGAGGTAGAGGACTAAAGCAGGATGCACTAGGGTTCACACTCATTAATTTTTCTCATTTAATTCATACTGATGATCATTTTGAGTGATGAACCATTTGTATTTGCTTCCCAAGCTTAACAAGTGATATTTATCTAAGACTGTAAAGATCTAGAGTGGTTTGTTCCTATACCAATAAAAGCAAGGGACTGTTTTGATGCACAAGAGGAGTGTGCTGATAGTGATATTGAAATAGGCATAGAGAATGATTTCCAAACTTTTGTTAATTTAATAGATACTGTTGTAACAGAAAATGATGATATTAGCTGGGTGAGAAGTGATGTTGAGGGAACCATTATTGATATGAGATGAGCAAACCATTTTGTTGTGATAATGAATTATTTTGTGATTTAATGTAAATTGTTATTGTTATTGCTAAATTCAAATGAATATATGTTCATAATGTTTGCAAAACTTCGCTTCATATTTAAATTCATTTCCTATTGAATTATTTGTCTTACATTTTGATGTATAAAATAATTCATTTTATATTATATGATTTGTTATTTTTTATCATATATGTTTTAGATTATATACAGATTATCATGGCAAGAAGAAGGTTGAGAAAGATCACACAGTTCAGCATTCATCTCAGGAACAACAAAATCTCTCACCTTCAGATAGTGATCCTTCAATTTATATAGATCCCAATCATGAAAATCAATTGGGGGCTTTAGAAGGGGAGCCACCTGACACATCTGATAAAATTAAACTTTTTTTATATATTCAAATTATACGCCATTCGATTTGCATATTTTTCATCATAATTTAATTATTTCTTTGTGTTGTTAAATTTTATAATTTTTTAGAGCAAAGGAGTGTATGAGGACCTACTCTATTGGCTGATATTTAGAATCAGTCAGAAGAAGAAAGAATTATTGTGCAATTTAACAAACGTGGTCAGCCCATTGGAATAGAGGGACGAGTTCTTGCTAGCATTTTGGGCACTGTGGGAAGAAATCTGGATTTAACTCTTGTTCATATCCCAGATTGGAGAATATTTTCCAAAAAGATAAAAGACACTTATTAAAATTTATTAAGGTAATACACATCCATTCTCAATCCAAGTATCACTTAATTAATAGTAGTTTTATAATTTGTTGTTGTATACATCTTGTAGACAAAATTTTCATACAGTCATCATGGTGACAAATGGGAATTAAGATCTTTGGGAAAAAAATGGAAAGATTATAAGTGTGAATTAGAAGCTGAGTATTTTGAAGGCCATAGAAATAAAGATGATGTTTTAAGTAACAAACCTGATCGCATACCAAGAGATCAATGGACTGCCCTCATCAATCATTGATTTTTAGGCAAAACGAAGGTGATATCTTAAACTAAAAATATTATTCATATCCAAGTAATTATTTTTACTTCTATATTTTTTCTCCAACAATTGTATATTAAAGCCTTTCTTTAATATTTTTGTATAATGTCAGAAATAAAGTAAGACAAATAGAAAAAATTGATCAATGCTAAAAATGGCACATACTGGGGGATCTAAAAGCATTGCACGACTGATGGCAGAAAAAGTATTACAAAGTATCATCCTTTTTTCTTTTTCTTTGTAGCTTATATATCTCTTATTATGGCCACTATTGCTGTTTATAAATTTGAAGATAATTTTTTAAATTGTTATATAATTATATTTATATCTTGAAATAGAGCTCACTTTAGTTTTTGCATTTGGAGGTTTTAATTTCAAAATCATGATTTAATCCTTTATTAGACTAAGAATGGAGTTGAGCCATCGAGAGCACATATTTTTATTGAAACTCATAAGAAACGCAAAGATGGGAGGCCTATTGATGATGAGTCAGCTTGAATAGTTGTAAGTTTTTTTGACTTTGTTCATGCTTATGTGAGTTTTAATTTAAGATGTTATTTTCTATTATAATTTTATATCATCATAAAAATGATGTAATTTATTTTTTTTTTATGAATTTAGGATTTGATGAAGAAAAAGTTGAGTCAACCTTCTGATTCACAAGATAGTATAGCTTTTGAAGGTGATATATATGCACAGGTGATGGGACCAGAGAATAGTAGCCTAGTGTGGGGCTTAAGACTTGGTCAAACCTCAGGTAGCTTATGGGGACTGGCGTCTCATCACTTGAAAGCCATTTCAGAAGATAACAGAGCCTCTGAGAAAGTAAAATTATTGGAGGAGGATATAAAGATTATGGAACAACGCCACACCAATGAAATAAGAATGATGAAGAAAAATCAAGCCTAGTTAAAAGCTGAACTTGCTATGATGAAATCATTTTTAGGTAGACATATATCTCCTGAAGTTTTCATGCCTTCTGGATCAAATAGAGCAATTGATGAGCGGATAATTTTGCTTAAAAAACTTACATTTATTCTTCTTTAATTAGGTAAGGCATTTGTAGGTAATAATATTATTGTTATATTATTTTTAAATAGGTTCCTGATGCCTATAGTGCTCATGAAGCAATGAATGCACAACATTTTGAAAATCCCCCAATATTTTGCATGCCTCTTTTTACTCGTCAAGGTAATAATGTTATGTTAACTTACCTTAAAATATGATTCTTGATACATATGATCTTATTAAGAATCAAAGTACTTTTTACTAATGATAGTAAATCAAAGATCATATCTGGTTCATATTATTTATTTTATAAATTTCTACTTTCATTATTTACTAGGTGTATCATGTGATGTTAGAATTATTCTCTATCGATCATTAACTTTATTATTTATTAACTATGTTACTATTGTGCAATTAAAATTATTGTCGCTTGTTTATTAACTTATTTATGCATCTTTTTTTATTTTTTTTTTGGGACGCACGTTGTGAGTTAGACTGCAATTTGGGCTAAAAGTTTAGTTGATACTGATGGAGTTCATTGAAAAAGAGACTGCATTGTTGGCTTGTTCATTTTGTGATTGTGATGGACAGTAATTTTTGCTATATTTGTATTTGAGAGTTACATATATTTGATAAAATACTTAGTGTAAACTCTCTTTTGGTTATTATAATATATAATACTTTATTATTGAACTTTATTAATTGGTTGAGTTGCACTTGAAAATTAATTATAAAAATTATTTTGATATTCTTATGATGAATATTGATATTTGAATGAGTCTCAATTATGACATCAATTAAACTTCTTATATCAATACAGTATATTGTTAATGTAAATTAAAAATGGGGTGACATAGCGGCATTTCTAATTGCCATTAATATTTGTTAAGTTAGCTTGTTATATCTTTTAGCGGCAATTATAATTATCATGAAAGGCATACCTCGATCTTTTAGCAACAATTGTAATTTTTATGAAAGATATAATTTTTAGTGGTAATTCTAATTACCATGAAAGATATATCCTGGGCATAAACATATTACTATATCATGACAATTATAACTACGGCGAAAGATCTATCTTTTAGCGGCAATTGTAATTGCCTTAAAAGATATATCTTGGGCATAGATATGTTGCTATATTATGACAATTGTAATTGCCGCAAAAAGACTTATCTTTTAGCGGCAATTATAATCATCGCAAAAGATATACCGTTGGGCAAAGATAGGTTGTTATATCATGGCAATTATATTTGTCGATATCAATTATTGTAATAACTTAAATCTATAGTAGCAATTCCTTATACCTTTATCGGCAATCTCTATAATTGCTGGTATAACCTTTTCCGATCCTGGTTCTACCGGCAAATAAGCAATTGCCGGTATAAGTCTTAGTGGCAATAATAATTGCCGCTAAATATCAAAATAATTGCCAGTAAAAATTTTTTCTATTGTAGTGAGGATAGATATAGGCATTAACTGATCCGATCCATATTTGACCCATTGACATCCATATTTAAGAATCTTGTACTAAGAAAAATATTGGAATTATTTCCCAACCACTATACTAATCTTCCTTCGCTTAATGCGTCACATGGAAGAGACGTTCCACGGAGAACACTCTTGCCTACTAGCATGGTCCTCACCTTTCGAACTTGAGTTGTATCTTTTGCACAAAGGAATGATTCATTTTCCTTCACATGTATTTAGGTTTCTTAGCCTTGTATAAGTATCTAAGTTCTTCCCAATGAATAATTAATATGAAAATAAATATACGTTCGTATGAATCCTCATGTACTCTCTCTGTTTAAATCTTAGCAGCATTCTCACCAAGCTAAGGATCCAAATTATCCATGCAACTATTCATAAATGCCACGATCAATCCACGGTCAACCCAATAATCCATGCTGCAATATCCTTTACTCCATATGAGTTATTGATCAAATCTGCTCTGATATCATTTGTAATAATTCAGGACCTCATCCAAAAAAAATTAGTCAAAAATTTTTATTTGAGTTTTTTTGGACTTACATAAGTATCTAAGTTCTTTCCGATAAATAACTGATGTGGAGCTAAATATACATGCATGCAGATCCTAACATGAATTTACTACTGGATCACCCATGGTACAAATCTCAAAATATTTCGATTCTCAAACTCTATCATTTATCCATCTACATGGATCTAAAAGCAAGCAGTGGAGGATCAAGCGTGGATTGGCATGAAGACAGATGAATCCTCCTTTCGAATGAAAGGTGCAACTCGAGTTATGTTCTTGTCCCCTCCCCCCAACAACTTACCGGTTGTATCGTCTTGTCACGGCGGACTCGGGTGATAAGAACGTGGTCGGTTGCCATTCGAGTGCTGGGAAGTGCGCTGTTTGTTTTGGTCAAACATCCACCATCGAATTACCACAACATCCGCTGTTCAAATGATAGAAGAAATTGATGTGTAGTCCGATCCTTTTATAATATTAAGACTGGAATTTTAATTTACGTCGTGATGAAATGACGTTTGGGCCCGTGGGCTTTCGATCAGGTGAATGCAACTCTAAACATAAGAGAACGTAATGTTATTGCTATCTCAAAAAAATTTCGCAGTAAGTTGGTTCTGGACCTTGCACATATTAATTATTTATACAATATTCTCTGTTATGTGACTCCAGGGATACGTTTATACCTAAGGAGATGCAGTAGTAATACATCTGACCTGAGGCGTTTATTCCATGAACAATTTATGCGAGCTTCCAAATAAGCTCTTAATAAATAGCCCATTAATCCATTCTTCGTAATGACCGTGAGCTTACTCGTTTTGCTAGATAGGCCGGCAAACTTCTCGAGAAGTGATCCTGATTCCAATTCTTCCTCAGTCCCGTGACGATATCGCTGAGAAAACCTCTTATTCCGTTATGCCGTCTCCTTTGGCTATGGTCCTGAGACTACCTCTCTTGGACCAGGTGTGCCGGAGATTATATGGAACGGAGGGGTTATTGTTTACGATGATAAATATTTATTAAGCACCAAAAGATTATAAGAGTTCTGCAGAAACCATTTCATGCCCAGGCCAAGACCAAAAAATTTTACTCGCTGGATCCAGGTCTGTTGTTCCATCGGGTTTGGCCCATTAACAAATGAAAGTGTCTGCTCTTCCGATGACATGCCAATTTGAGTAATTGATTATTAAGTCTTAAAGAAATGTTTCCATTTTAAATGGAAGTAAACATGACCAAAAACAACCAATTGAACTCTTCAACACCACGGTCGTTGGCGCATGGAATCGACCTCAATATCACGTTTGCAAGCCAAGTCAAATGAACCGGTCTATAGATAAAAAGGGAGAGATACATACATCAAAGACTAATATATATGCTCATATGCATATACTATACAACCAACCAGCCGTAGAGCCTAACATGGCATTTTAGCGTAACAGCCTTCTAGTGCCTTGAGGATTTTGTTAGGCTGAAATAGCCCCAACCTCAATGGTTGAGAAGAGGTGGGAGGAAGTATCTCAAAAATTTTTAATGAGAATAATATTGTGACACCGGTTTTTATCATCCTATGATATCATAATTTATTTTTTTGATAAAATAAATAATTAATTAATTTAATATATATATATATATATATTCATAAAAATTAAAAAATAAAAATTCAAAAGTTAATACGAAAGATGTGTTGAAAAATCCAAAAATATAGATCTAGCATATAACTCACCGTCAAATAGTACTATTAGATTTTTCCATTTTAATAGAAAGAATTGAGGATAAATTCCGCTCCCGTCGAAATTCAGCCTGATGCTTAGCCTAATGCAACTAGTAATCACGGAAGAACTTCAATCGAAAATTCTTCTCCAACGATCGGATCCCAACCGAACTTCTCTAGCGCCAAACCTTAGTGGAACTTCTTCAACGATCGAATCCCAGCCGAACTCCTCCAACAGCCGAACTCCTTCCAAATTTCTCCTTCAGTCAAATTCCTTCGGAAGTCGAACTCCTTCCATACTTCTTCCTCAGTCGGATTTCTCTAGGAGCCGAACTTCCTCCGGACTTCTCCTTCAATCGGATTCCTACAGAAGTCGAACTTCTTTCGAACTTCTTCTTCCGGACTTTTCCTTCAATCAGACTCCTTCAAGAGCCGAACTCCTTCCGGACCTCTCCTTTAGTCGGATGCCTACAAGAGCCAAACTCCTTCCAAATCTCTCCTTCAGTCAGATTTCTACAGGAGCCGAACTCCTTCCGGACTTCTCCTTCAGCCAAATTTCATCTGCATTCCTCCAACGGATTACTTCCATATTTCATATTTTAAGTAGTATTCTTCCCAGATAATCTCCTCTATACGTATTCCCTTCAGGAGTCCGAACTTCTCTTGAATTGATATATGTCAAAGCTCTTTACCAACCAACGCCTGTTTCCTTCAAATTTTGACTATTAAATCTCAACGAACGGTCACTATCAGTCTGACAACACTCCTCTCTCCATAGCAAACCCCATATATATATATATATGTCAAAGCTCTTTGAATTGAGAAGAGGTGGGAGGATGTATCTCAAAAATTTTTAATGAGAATAATATTATGGCACCAATTTCTATTATCCTATGATATCATAATTTTTTTTTGATAAAATGAATGAATAATTAATTTAATATATATATATATATATATATATATATATATATATATATATATATATATATATATATATATATATATATATATATATATACATTCATAAAAATTTAAAAATAAAAATTCAAAAATTAATATGAAAGATGTGTTGAAAAATTCAAAAATATAGATCTAGCATATAACTCACCGTCGAATAGTATTATTAGATTTTCAAAGCAAAATCTATATTATCTATAAATAATTATTAAAGAAGAATGGATAGCACAACATCGACCAGCGGTGGAGCCCATGCCCATTGGCGTTTGTAGCAAGTTTTCTCGCAACCACGCCTGCACATTGACGCTCCCTCCACTTTTATCCAGAACCACACACACCACAATCAAAGTACCAAACTCGGCTGCCGTCTCTCGTTCGAGCTGAAAAAAGAAAGCCCACACGTGAGCGCGAACATCCAATGAGCTTGCCTGCCGTCACTTCCGGCGTTTATCACGAAACTCTGTTACGTAACGGCCACCAGATCCCGCCGTCTAAGGTAAAGAAACCAAAGGAACAAGTACGCCGTCTCGTTTTCAAAAAATTAAAACGGATGACTCAATTAGTTAAGGTGAGCGTGTGTGTGTATATACATATATATCCATGAGAATTAGAAAATAAACGAAGACGCCGTCTTCGGAGTTGGGTCGTTTCTTTTGTGAACGACTTGTCCTTCAAAAATAAAAAAACAAAGCCAAGCCCCCTCCGCAATTCTAGTGATGTTCCTTGCAAGCCATACCTTCACCCCCTCCTCCCTTCAGCTCCCCCGAAACCCTCCTCTATAAATTCACCAGTCGACCAGTTGATCGTCGTGATCAACTCCCAATTAGATAAGGAGGCAAAACAAGAAACGTACAGAAAGAAGAGACCGGTATCATGGCAGCAAAGAAGGAAGATATGGAAGCCCATCATCATGAAGAAGAGCAGAAGCCTCTACTGGTCCCCGAGCCATCGGATGAGGAAAGGATGACCATGGTGCAGCAGGCCATAAGCCAGACGTTTAAGAGCGCCGCCCATCTCGCCAACCTCCTCCCGACCGGCACGGTCCTCGCCTTCCAAGTCCTGTCCCCCATCCTCACCAACTTAGGCCGCTGCACCGATGCCAACCGCATCATGACCGCGTGCCTCGTGGCCCTCTGCGGCCTCTCATGCTTCATCCTAAGCTTCACCGACAGCTTCCACGACGCGGCTGGGAAAATAAGGTACGGCCTCGCCACCTTCCGGGGCATGTGGATCATCGACGGCACCGGACCTCTCCCTCCGGAGATACCGGTGGCCAGTTATAGAATAAAGTTCATAGACTTTGTCCATGCTTTGATGTCGGTGTTGATCTTCGCGGCGGTGGCCTTGTTTGATAAGAACGTGGTGTCGTGCTTCTACCCGGTGCCGTCCGAGGATATGGAGCAGGTGCTCACTGCATTGCCGGTTACGATCGGAGTGTTTGGAAGTGCGGTGTTTGTTGCCTTCCCTGCGACTCGCCATGGAATTGGCTTCCCAGTTTCCCCTCGTTGATGATTCCATCTGCGTTTGTGAATCCTTTTTCCCCGTGTTGTTCCAATATGGAAACAGTCAATATAGTCTTCATGTTGAAAAAGTAAATGGAATTGGCAGTGGTTTTCCATAATATAACTACTTCAATTTAATATAACTACTTCAATTTAATACTTTGGCGCCTCCGTTGATGTTGCAAGAGATGAGAAACATAAACTTTTTGAGGCAATAAGGAGGAAGTGAGACACTTCCCTGTTTCATTGAAATGGAGTGACAATATCACATATTCTATTCTTGTGGCAACAAGCAAGTTGCCTTAAACGCATTCGTTTCTTGTGTATATAGAAATCATCCTCCAATTCTCGACTGAAAAAGTGATGTGATTGTTTTTATAATTGGGTAAACATTGACAGTGATGGTCGTGTTCCTTTGAAGTGTTCAGAATTGATCTGGTGGAAGAGAGAGAAGAAAAAAAAAAAAAACACGTTAATAAACAACATTGATCAGGACTTATGGGGAGACATAACTGAGGAGGAATATCATCTTTTGTAAGGAACAAGGTAAGGATATCGAGAGGAACAATTCCTTCCCTCTCTTTGTGTTATTCTCTGCCATTTGGGTTGCATTGTATATAAGGCTGGGATACCTGTAGGTCGTGAGCTTGTAGCAGGAGATGTCAGTAACCTGAAGCAGTAATAAGAAAGACCATCAATCACCTATTCCACTAACTACACAGGATCCAACGAAGAATTGCCTGTGATATGATGTTGGTTGGTCTAACTACTGCCTGCCCGGCCGGGGTAATAGTGTTGTATTTACAAAGTCGATTCAATAACTATCGCTAAAACGCAAATTGCAAAATATGTTAATCAGCTTAGATATCAAACAATGCCACAACATCATGCCGTACCTTGGAGCTCTAAACACATCCCCATAATAATTTAAATCTCTATAGCATATCAAATATGATCTTTAGTTATGATACGGATGAGAAATGCCACGTCCGTTTTCCATTTTCCTCATGTAAACAAACCTTGCTCGCATGCATTGACTGACACGAGTGGATGTTGGCATGCCTTTGACGCAGTCATTTAGAATTAATGTTCGTCCGCACAATCCTTAAGTCCTTGTAGGTGCAAGATTCTCATCAAAATGAAAGGAAGATATAAAGATCCAAAAAGGAAAAAAAAAAAAAAAAAACATTCTTTTTTAAACAATGTGCTATAACAAACTTTACGATAATTTTCTCTGACTACCTTTAAAAGGTGGATAGACCAACAACTTCGCTATCAGATGTTATCTAATATCATGCTGTTATGGTGAAATACTACATTATTAAAAAAATAATTTTCAAATTGAAAAAAATTAAAGTTCCTAAGGCTTTTGTGATGGCTTATAGTGATTACCGCCTTCCCGGCATGATTCTCAAAAATATAAAATTATTACATTTTTTTTTGCACATTCATCCCTAGTATATTTTGTATCTATGTATGTCTGTATCTTTTTTATTTTTATATAAAATCCCTATAAACTTCCCCTTGGGTGCATGCTTTAAGAATCTTGTGCTAAGGAAAATATAGGAATTATTCCCCAACCACTATACTAATCTTCCTTTAGTTAATGCTTCGCATGGAAGGAAAAGTAGAACACTCCGCCCCACGTGCAGAGTCTGGCCTTCCGATTCTCGTCGGGCTCGGGCTGTATCTTTCGCACGAAAAGAATTCACGTTCCTTCACGCGAATCCACCGTTGGATCAACCACCGCACAGGTCGCAAAGCATCACGAACATTGGCATTCATCCACCTGCACATATCTAAAAGCAAGCAGTGGATGATCCAAGGATGGATTTGTGCGAAGGAACGTGAATCCCTCTTTCGCCCGAAAGATGCGACTCGAGTCCATTCCTTTCCCCCACCTGCTCCAACCTCCAAGTTTGGGTTGGTCTTCACGGCTGTGGCCTCGTGTGATAAGAACGTGGCCGGTTGCCATTCGATTGCTGCGAAGTGCGTTGTTTGTTGTTTTGCCAAACACCCACCATCAAATTCCCACAATTTCCTTCGTTCAAATGATCGAAGAAACTGATGTAGTCTGATGATGGTAAGTTCTTTTCATAATATTATGACTGGAATTTTAGTTTAAATTGTGATGAAATGACGTTTAGGCTCGTGGGCTTTGGAACATGTGTGTGCAACTCCAAGGCCCGTTCTTTGTGCATAAATATCATAAAAAAATTAGTTAATCTTCTCATGCTTTTTATGATGAATAAATCATTTTTTTATAATTAGTATTTACTCATAAAATTAAAAAAAAATCTTATTTATCTAAAGATGACTAAATTATTTTTTAAAGTAGATACTTAATTTTATTTCTAAGACACCTTGATTCTTTTTTTCAATATCTCCACGATTCAAAGTCCAATATCTCAATTATCTACTTTTTTTTTTTAACTAAAAAGCATAAAAAATATGGATAAATTTTAGCAACTTATCAAGAAAAATAGTAATGTAAGAATGTGGATAATAGATCTCGAAACCACTTATCTTTATATAAAGAACATGAATAAATTATTTTTTATTTAAATATTATTTAAAAAATATTTATTTAAAAGAATATGGATTATCAGATAAATTTTTATCCATAAAAAAATGGACCCTAAACATAATGTTATTGCTATCTCAAAAATTTGCAGTAAATTGGTTCCGGAACATGCAGGACATATTAATTATTTATACAAACTCCACTCTACCTGAGCCATTATGATACGATATTCTCTCTTATATGACTACAGGGATACGTTTTTACCTAAGCAGATGCAGTATAATACATCTGATC
>QRFJ01000089.1:2507184-2524684 GCA_006176705.1 Cocos nucifera | reverse complement strand
GTTCAAAAGCAAATTATATGAATTCGATACATATATTATCTATAGGTACTCTACAAGAACATCCTACATCTAATAACTAATATTATTATAGAAATAAATAAAAAATAAAAAATATAAATTTTAATACCAAAGATCTTTACAAGTCGTACTATAATACATCATTTCAAAAACATAATAACTATATTTTCAAAAAAAACTATATCACTAAAATATAATAAATTTCATAATATTTAAAAAAAACTAAACTTGAAACACACACACACATATATATATATATGTATGTTTGTATATATACATACATATATATATATATATATATCACTACTACAGAATAGGGCTACGGACAGTGGTTAGCTAACCGCTGTCACTGCAGCCATCATCGTAGGTCTATGGCAGTGGTTGTTGCAGCGATTCTCAAAATCACTGCCATTGAGTGCTTATTATAGTAGTTCCTAAACCACTATCATAGACTTATCTATGGCAACGGTTATAAAATTATTGCCATAGACTAGTCTATGGTTGCGATTATGTAACTGCTGCCATAGGTCTAATGCAGTGATTAATACATTGCCTACGACGGCGTTTGGCACATCTACGGCAGCGATTTTACAACCATTATCATAGCTTTTGAATAATTTAAAAAATATAAAATTTTTAATTTTTGATATATTTTATCTGATAAATACAGAGATATATAATATAAAAAAATATTATAAACATAAAAATATTTTTGAAATACTAAAATTTTATTGTTGAATAAAATTTATTACAATATTTTTCAAAGAAAATACATCAAAAGTCTCCTAAATCTATATCATCGTCGTCACCGGGAGATGGAGCATGAACTAGAGCTGGAGCTGGAGCTGAAGCCGGAGCTAAAGTAGGAGTCGGAGCTAAAGAAGTTAAAATTGGAATACGGGCCAACATATCCTCAAAGTCCATGAAAGCACCTTTAAAACATGCGCTCAGCATCGATACCATGTCTCTTACAATGCTCTTCAGATGAGATGCACGCTCCTCAGTCCAATCTGCTTGCGTCACAACATGATTTGCCCATACTAATGCCTCCTCAAGCTCCTTCCAACTGACGACACTAAAAGTCTGTGAAGAGATGCTCGCCTCAAATCAATACCAACACTAGTTAGCTATGTCCGAGCCTGCATCAGATCCTCCTAGAGTGCTCGGGCCCCAAGATCTGAGATAGATGGTCATGGGAGTCAGAGGTATCCGAGCCCTTACTCACGAGCGCATCTAACTGATCCTGTAATTATAAATTCAAATAAAATTTTATAAAAAATGTTATAATATTAATCATATATATTAATATATTTAATACTTACAAAATTTTTTTCGATCGCTGCGTTCATTGGCCTGCCCTTCTTATCCATATGGCTGGATCGAAAGATCTCGCTAAGGCTGGGCGTCACTCCATCTCTCATCAACTATAACAATAGATTAGTTTATCAGAAACATAAAAAAAAAATATCAATTTAATTTATTTAGTAAGATTTAGAATTCATTACCTCTTTATGCACACGACTGGCCATAGACTCACGGTCGAGAGTGTGCGTATACTCCTGGACTATCCAGTTCTTTCTATTCTGACCGATGGTAGCCTAACAAGTATTCAAATAAATAATAAATATTTAAAAATATTTAAATATAACTTTAAGCATATTAAAAAATTTAAAAGTTAGTAATTTTATCTCAAACTCTTGGCTTCTTCAATGTATAACCATCCTCTTCCACTGACTCAGAGGACAATCCTGTATCCAAGGAACAAACTCCTCTGGAGTATCTTGTTGGTGCTCAAGCCATTCTCTATGAAGCTTAACCTTATAGCTCCGATACAACTTTTCGATCTACTTCAGTCAGGGATCTTCTTCAGTCGGGCATCTCGAGCCCTCTCGTGATCAGAAAAGTCATACCTCCTCTACACAAAGTTATCAAAAGTCAGTTACAAAATTATTCTAATCAAACATAGTATAAACATGTAAAATGCATAAATATAATTAAGATGCACTTACCTATATATTCTTCCATACCTGATCTCTGACAACACCATCCATCAATCACCAATCTTTGGGCTCTACAGGAATAATATGTGACCGCCTCACAAGCACTTTAAAAAAGGAATACATCTCCCCATGCGATCTTCCCTACTGGCCTCCGCATCATACTGCACCATCACCTGATGCTGGCGGTTCCACACATACGCCATACGTGTGGGACCATGAAATATCCGATTGGATGATGCACCTGCAATGAAAATACACTATGTAAATATATAAATATATAAATACTATATAAAAAATAAATAATATAATATAATAAATATACACTCAGATGTCGGTGGAGTAGTATGTGTCGTAGATGTGGATGACGGTGAAGGCTCAGATGATGATGGAGTAGATGTCGCTAGTAGAGTAGATGCCGATGATGGAGATCCTTGAGTAGCCAATGCGGAGGTAGATGGAGTATGCTCCAACTGCTCCTCAGATGCTGAACTCCGCATAATCCATCGAGAAGCAGGAGTGAAAGCTAGATGGCATTTTGGTACCATCATGACCTGCAATGTTAATGAACATTAATCAATATAACATGTTGAATAATAATCAAAGATATGCCTAGGTACCATCCGTACAATTACATATAAATATACGGATATCGAAAATTATGTACACTAATCAATTGATGGGTCTATCGCTATGCAATAAATAAAAGCAATAAGATAGAGGTTTTTTTAGCGGTCGGAGGTTCTCTTAGTAGCCGGCATGGCACAACCTACTGGTATGGCACGGTCGAAGGCATGGCCTACCGACATGGAACAACCTACAAAGGTATGACATGACATGCCCCATGGCACGGCACGGCATGCACGGCCTACAAGCACAGCATGGCCTAAGGCGCGGCCTACCGATACGGTACGGCCCAAGGCACGGCCTACTGGCATGACATGACCCATGGCACGACATACTGGCATGGCTTAGATGTGAAGCTTCACATAGTCATTCGAGGGGCAGGGATGAAAGCTAGATGGTGTTTCGATGCCATCATGACCTGCAACGTTAATCAACATGAGTTTGAGTATTTAACCATATATTTCATGAGTGGATGTAGATCTTTTCAGGTATTTAAATTAAAGAATCATTTTAAGAAAAGATCTACAAAAATTCATCAAGTCAAGATCCTTAAAGAAAAATTTTTCTTAAGCTTCCAAAAATCAGAAGAAAGTGAGCTCTTTGACCAAAACAAAAAAGATATAAAGAAAAATTCAAATAAAAAATAAATCTCTTTGATTGGTAACAAAAATTTCTCAAAAATCTCTTTGATCGAAATAGAAACTCAGTTTCTATGCTCTGAGAATGAGAAGTCTCGTAGGATTCTCGAGAAGTCTCACAGTTCCGACGAGATATCTCATTCAGAATCGAGAGGTCTCGAACTCTCTCTCTAATCATCTCTATTTTAGAAATCTAATTCATCTCTCCTCTTAGATTGCAACATCTAGATAACAAATATAATATGTTGAATAATAATATTAGCAACACATCAATAAATAGACTCTAATAATTTATACCAAAATGTTGAAGTCATCGTCTAGTGGCATCTATAATATGGACATCACTATTGCTCCTGATAAATGTATCTGGGACCTCGATAGTATCAAGTAAGTTTTATCCTAGAAAAGTACTTTGCATGATAGTCCAATATCGTCATCAACTTTGGTATCATCAAAAATATATCCAGGCACCATCTTCACAACAACACCCTATTGAGACTTCAAGGGATCACTAACGTAGAAGACTTGACTAGCTTAGAAGGTAAGTATATACGGTTCTTCAGTGCGAAAATGGTATTGTATGTTAACGAGAGTAAAATCACACTCATCAATCTTCATCCCAGATTGTGATAAGATATCAATCCAATTGCACTTCATCAATGTAATCCTTTCTTTAGAATAATAGTCCAAGATGATTATCTTCTTCACCATGCCATAATAGTTCAAATCCTCTGTACGAGACTGTAAATCTCTCGAGCAAGCATAATACCCAGTGGTGGTGCTCAACATGATGCCACTATTTTGTGTTACCATATTTATGGACTTGCTGAGAATATTAAACCTATAGCCGTTAATGACGAGCTATTTATACTCACGCATGGTATGATTAAGATCTATTGAAAGAGCACGTACTTCAGGGCTCACATCACTGAGCGGCAATCTCTACACCTAATTAAAGAGATGACACCTAATTAGTAAACATGTTCAATTAAGTTGTACGAGGCAAAAATATAATCGCTTACATTATCTTTGAATCATTCAAAAAAATTTTTGCTGTGCATTTTCTCTTTCCTCCGCATACTTAGAGCGCCATATTTTACTCTTATGATATTCTTGTATTTGTTGCATGCATAAAGAATAAATTTAGATATAATTAATTATTTTTTTAATTATTATAAAATAAATAAGATTGAGTGACTCATCTTATATACGATTCAATTACATCATAGTTGAAGACCACGTAGCGGTGTGCCTTATCCCTTTATTTAATGCATAAATCAGTGAGACGGTATGAAATGGAAAGTCCACTTGGCTTTGGAATGGACTCGAATGCAGGCTCAATTGACTCATACTGATCATTCCGATTCCTCATTGATCGATTATGACGTATCTCGAGCTTGTTTAAATATATGGTACAAAAATTCATACACTCTTAATCAAATAATCTTCTACTATGGATCCCTTCAGGCGATTCATATTTCTTACATAAGATTTTAGAGTTTGAATATTTCTCTCAGTAGGATACATCCATCGATAGAATATTGGGCCTCCAAGTGTAACTTTCTCCATAAGGTGCACAATGAGATGCGTCATAACTATGAAAAATAACGGTAAAAATATCTTCTCCAGATCACATAATATAGTTTTCGCCCTTGCCTTTATTTTCTTCACATCTTTCTTAAGCAATCTCTTTATACAAATATCTCTGTAAAAATTGCAAAGACGAATAACAATCATTCTGATATTTTTTGGTAACACACGGTGAATAGCTATTGAAATCAATTCCTATATCAGTACATGATAATCATGAGTCTTCAATCCTCCAAGTTTGACATCCTTACTTTTCACACGCTTTGATATGTTGCTTGAGTATCCATCAAGGATCTTTATGTTCTCCAAAACATGAAAAAATATGGACAATTCGAAGGCATTTATAATATAGCATGTATGAGGGAGCCTCCACTATTCTCTCTCTATCGATTCTGGATAGAGTGATCTCCTAATATCCCATTCATTCAAGTCAAATCGAGAATTCAAGTCATCCTTAGTCTTATATTTGATATTTAAGATTGTTGCCAATAGGAGCTCGCACACATTCTTTTCAATATGCACTACATCTAAGCAGTGGCACAATAAATTTATCTTCCAATATGGCAAGTCAAAGAAGATGCTCTTTTTTCTTCAATTAAAGTGTGTATCATCTTTCTTTGATCGATACTTCTTTTTTTTACCACTAATTGGATCATCTTTTTCAAATTCAACACTGAGACCATCTAACTTTCTAAGTACATTATTTTCAGACATCCAGCTAGATGTCACCTTCTTCAACAATGCCATTGAAGAAGCGTGCATCCCTTCTGTATGGATAGTTTCAACAGAAAAAATGTCGATGCCCCATATAACTAAAACTTCTCCGATGTGTCAACCTTCTAGACCGAATATTTTTTCATAAATCGAGTATGCTAGCTCATCTTTGGTGCTCCAATCCGACATTAGGGTATAGGTTGGAAAGTCATTTATTGTCCACAAAAGTGCTGCGTGCATAAAAAATGACTCATTCAGCAAAGCATCAAAAGTTGGAACATTTTGAATGCTCCATAACTATTTTAGCTCAGCAATAAGAGACTGCAAATAAACATCAATGTTATTACCTACCTCCATCGATTCAGGGATGAGCACTGTCATGAAAGCAAAGGATTTTTTCATACACATCCATAGTGGAAGGTTGTAAATATGAATAAATACTTGCTATATACTATAGACGGTATTCATATGCTTGAACGGATTAAAATCATCGCACGATAAGTCCAATCTCACATTACATATCTCATGTGCGAAGTTAGGATGTAATTCATTAAACTTCTATCATGCCTCTCCATCGGCTGGTGCCTTAATGCATCATCTTTTGTTCGATCCTCTTCACGCCATCTCATGTCCTTCAATGTTTTTACCGATATAAATAATTTTTATAGTCTCAAAATCAAAAAAAAGTGCTACATCAACTTTTAAGATATACGAGTCGATGTGCCATCTTTATTCTATTTCTATCTTGATACACTACACCTCATGCACTCATTTTGGTTGACATCCCCCTCCCAATAGAGCATGCAATCATTAGGACATGCATGTATCTTGGTGTAAGTAAAGTCCAACTGTTCAATAATCTTCGATGTCTCATAATTATTCTTCAAAATTTATGCATCATCCAGAAGAATATCCTCTAAAAGCTCTAATATGCAGTTCATTCCATTATTACTGAATCCATTGGAGCATTTTATATGATATAATTAGATTAAGAACTTCAGCTTTGCCATCTTTTCACATTCGGAACATAATGAAATATTAGCATCCTCCATCAACTTACAGACTTTTCTACATCCTTATTATTTATCATTCCACCAACCATAAGATCAGGCATGGACGTAAATACACCATCATTACGATCAATAAATAAAAAAATATTATAAACCATTTGTTCCACTTCCTCATCATGCTGATTACTTTTTTTATGGTCTGTCCTCATCATATTGATCCCAACAAATTTCATAACCGACTTTAAAGCCATAAATAGTGAGATAATTGTTTACATCTTGACAAGATAGTCATGGTCCACCCATACACTTTTTACAAGAATATCAGATCAGTCCACGATCTCCAATTTTTTTTATAACAAAATCAAAAAATTTTTGAAGTCCAACCTCATATTCTGGCGAGAGCCTACTAAACTTCATCTATCCCTTATCCATTTTAAAAATGATGATACTATAATTAAATTATTTATGAAACTTAAATTATATACTAATACATTATAAATATATATGCATTATAAATAAAAAATACATCATAAATAAGGATTAAAATAAATATCATGTATGGAACTCACATTAAATATTATTTTCAGACATGCAATAAATACATCCTATCATCAACTAAAAGATAAAGATAGATCCTATTTCATTCAAAAATTATATTAATTCTATAGATTTAATACAGTAATCAAACGATATGCAATAAGGATCGAATAAAATTTTGATAGTATTTTTTTTAGTTCTTTCATATAAAAAGAATAAAAAAAATACTATCCAAAATTTTATTCAAAATCTTTAGCATACCGTTTGATTACTGCAACTACCTATATAATTATCTATAATTTTTAAACTATCCAAATTAGACAATCAATTGATCATGGTACATAATTCTCTCATTCGTATAATTACATATAGTTGTACGAATGTCGAAGATTATATACACTAATCAATTAATGGATCTATCATTATGCAATATAATAAATTAAAGTAAAAGATATAAACATCCAAAAAATATTATCTAATAAATTCTACAATAAAAATTATATTCATAAATAATTAAGGATGAGCAACAGTCATAGATCCGATCTCTTACGCAAACTTGGGTGTTAATCTAAAAACTTAAAAGAAGAATGAAGTAGATGATGGCGGCATATTAGGGCTTAAAGTTGGAATTTTAAAGAGATATATCAAATTCTTTTCGCATCTACTGAGTTGGCTTGCTCAGAAGCTGAGGCAGCTTCGTGCCTAAGACATCCGGCTTGGATCCTCCCCCAGCCGACTCGACTGGATATCCGAGCTGACTCGGTTGTGTGCCATCTCCTGTTCTTGGCTATCTCCACCCTTTTCTCATCTTTTCAACTTTTCATCTTCCACTCAATCTCCTTCATCGGCAAGGTCGGACCCCTGATCCCTCTCTCCCTCTCTTAATCTCTCTCTCTCTCCCTCTCTCGATCTTCCTCGTCGACGATGTCGGACACCCTCCCTCCCTCTCTCCCTCTCTCGATCTTCCTTGTTGATGACGGCGGCAAGGTCGAACCCCTCCCTCCCTCTCTCACTCTCTCGATCTTTCTTGCTGGTAAGGCCGAACCCCCTCCCTCCTAGTGATGTCGGCAAGGCCAGACCCCCTCCTTGCTTCTCTCTCTCGATCTCCCTCGCCAACAACGACGACGAGGCCGAACCCCTCCCTTCCTTTCTTAGTTTCAGGTCTAGATATCCGAGATCTATTAGGGTCCGAGTCTGGTACTTCAAGTATGGATCCATCGGATATTTGGGTTCGAATTCGATAATAGTAATTAAAATCTAGTCTGGATCTGAATATCTAGATTCTGATCCGAATCCAACTCATTGACAGATCCAGTCCAGTGATTAATAAATAATACTATGAAATTAAAAAAAATTATACCTACGGCTATAGAAAGAAGATCGCATCGAAAGCTCCGAGGGTCGTCAACGATGATGCTAGAGGAAGACGACGGTGCTAGAGGTAACCTATGAAATAAAAGCAAGATAGTGAGATAAAGAAAGAAGAGAGAGAAAGAGAAAGTGGAAAGAGAGAGAGGGGAGAGAGAGAGAGGGAGAGGGGGCTCGTGTCGAAAAATATATCATAAAGCCAATCATCTAAATTATAGATGCTTAAGCTAAATATAATTATACTTGAATTATTAATAAATAAAATTATTTTTTTGGTATATTCATCATTTTGTATATCTTTCTGTAATGAACTCTTCTATGATGAAGTTCTTAGGACTATTTAGACTCGATAAAGAAGAATTTATCGTTTAGTCCTCAAACATATTCGCGACCAAATGATTCGCTGTTATCCAGGATGACAACGTATCGAGTATAGATCGTTGTGTGCTATAAGTATTGGTTGTCCTCTTAACCAAGAAGTATGGAGATACTATTATGGCATGCAGGTGAAGTGTAGGGATATATTTCATTGAACGTGATTCAACTATGGAGCTCTCTACTATCAAGAGTTGCTCACGAAGGATATGGGTATGAATGTCCCTTAGACCTGAGATCACTATGGTGACCTGCCAGCAACTCACTACACTTAAGTACCGGAGTATCTAAATTTTTAATTCAATGATGAAAGGCTATTGGGTGCAGTCAAGTACTTGGCTTGTTGGTGTGTGAGTCAAGATGGGATTGATCCTCCAAGTGTTGGAGCATGTGCATCACTATTTTTCAATTTAGCAAATCCTCGATTGGGGTAGTCCATATGATGGATGCTAAATTTTGAAATATACTATGAATAAATTTTAGGATTGATAGTAAATTCTAAATCATCTTTTGAGCATCGAGGTCAAGAGAATGAATTATACTATAATCATATACCACAGGTTCGTCGATGTTACATTATAATTATTCGATCTATCTAGATGTCGGATACCATTGCTAGATTGTTACATTAATTGGTACAGAAAATTAGTTTCTATACTACTGATTTAGAATTTAAACCTACGGGGTCACACACAATATGAATTTCTATCTAATCTAATGGCTGATATTAAGTCTCAATGATCTAAGACTCTATGGTCAAGAGTCCTACTGGATTGAAACTCTATGATCAAGATTCTCACTAGACTGGAACTATAAGTCTTTCATGTTCGGAGCTTTCTGATCGAGAGTTCTGATAACCTGAGACTCTGTGATCAAGAATCCTAGTAGACTGAAACTCTGAGTCCTACTCTGTGGTCAAGAATTTCACTGGATTGGGACTCATGATCAAGAGTCCTATTGGACTGGGATACTGTGATCAAGAATCCTAGTAGACTGAAACTCTGAGTCCTACTCATTTGGGACTCTCTGATCAAGAGTCCTACTGGTCTGAAATTCTATGATTGTGAGTTGGACTCATTTGGAACACTGGGTTTAAGAGTTTCACTGGTTTGAAACTCTTCAGAAGTTTCATATTGATAGGACTCTGTTGCTCGGTAACCCATCTAATTTGGACTCAAATTTTTTTAGAGGATTAATTAGTAATTCAATTACTGATTAGCTTAATTTAATTGAGCGATGAGAATTCGATCAAGTCCAATTGAATTTGATTCGATTGGGTTTGATCCGATTAGGTCATGAGATGACCTATTCGCTATGGAAGTTTTGATCCTGATTTCATCAGGATCTGAATCTAATTAATTTTTAATTTGATTAAAATTTTATTAAATTAGACTAAGCCTAATTTGGTTGATTGAACCTGATCTAATTGGATCTAGATTAATTGGTTTGGTTGAAATCAATTAGGATCAAGTCAAATGAAGTTTAAATTCAAACTCTCTCATGCGCCCACCATTTTTAACTTTTTCACTCTTGTTCCACATCCAAAATTTTATACATAACTTTTCTATCACCTAGAAGGTTTTGCGCCCCTTCTCTTATCTACTTTTAACCTAGTCCAAGGGTTGGACCGGTTCAAAGTAAGTTGAGTTTTGAATTCAACTCAGTTTGTTGGATGCTGGAACCAATCCAACCTAATCTGCTTCCCATGCCCTCCCTTTTGTTTGTCAAATATTTTTGAAAGAAATAAAAATATGCACATGTAGAAGAAGAGTCCTTCTGCATGTTAAACATACGGAAGGAGGCGTTGGATAAGAATAAGAGGCTCACTTGATTTTTGAAATCAAGTGAATGGTTAAAATCTTCCAACCACTCGACCCTTATCTCTTTCCATGCATTTTCCCATGGTATTCATGTCAATAAATTATCAAAAAAATTTTGCATGTGGAAAAGGGGTTAGCATTACATGATAAAAATTTTAAAGTGATTGAGCATTAATTTTGGACAAAAAAAATCTCGGAGTGAAGGTGAGAAGGGCCCTGCAGCACTTTACTTTTTTCTTATGCCTCTCTTCTCTTTTGATTTTCACCTCTAAAGATATCCAATTTTTAGATATGATCTAAATAGGGTTTATAGATCTAAAAGTCATCTTTCCATAAAAACTTATTTCATAAAAAAACTCCACACAGAGAGGGTGTGATAGGATTTTCAGTATGTTAGGATTTTTGGGCCGAGTGAAATCCTAGATTTATGAATCTAGGTTCGGATAGAGAGATCAAGTGCTGTGAGCATTGGATCGCCGTCAAATTTGAAATATCTCTTCATCATCCTCCAATATTTATGCTCTAATTTTTTGGAGTATTTAAGAAATCAAAAACTATATGATCGATTGGATCGATCGTGATCAGCCATTGAAGGCCCCAGCGAGAAGCTAGCACTCCAGTGGGGCTGATCAGAACCAGAAGCTCCGTGTGGATCAATCATAGAGATCGGATACATATGCGATTACGGTGTGACACCAGAGTATTATCTGATGGATTCAAATTCTGATGATCAGCTTTTCACGAAAAGATATTATATTCTGAACAGATAAATGTAGTAAAGAGTTTGCTGCATAGTTTTATTTTCAGATCTATATGAATGCATACATATTGTATTTAGATTTCTTAGTGTAGGACTTAATATTCTGATATGATTAAAAATTAATTAATTAGATTAATTAATTTTTTACTATATTTTAGCTATTTTTTAAAAAAAAATTTGAAAGTAGCACTGTAAATCCTGCACTGCATCATTCAGCCCAAGACGGCGGCCAGGGATGGGAAGGGCAGTGTGGGGAGTGGGACGGGCAGCATGGGGGTTGGATGGGTGGGGGGTGGGCCAAGACTGTCGAGGAGGGGCCGACGCAGGGGGTAGGCAAAGACCACTGAGAGGCAGGGCCGGTCGGGGGGAAGGAGGGGCGGCGTCGATCGGAGGGGGAAGAACTTGGGTGGAGTCTCATCGACGATGGAGAGGAGGAAATAAAGAGAGAGCGCACGAAAGAAAAGAAAAATTTAAAAATTTTTAACCTAATCTACGATAGTAATTTTCAAATCGCTGCCATAGATTTATGACAGCGGTTATTGAAAACTACTGCAATAGATCTATGGTAGCAGTTTTCTAACCGTTGCCATAGATCTATAGCAGCGATTTTCAGTAACCACTGTCATAGATTAAAAATATTTTTTTTTATTTTTTTAAATATTATATAATTTTAAAATTTAATACTCATCTTTATTATTTATTATCTAAATAATTATCATTATAGTGTCATCATAAAAGATCACATCAATCCAGTGGCCCTAGCTTCATCGATCAGAAAAATTAGATTTCGATGATTATGAACGATGATACAATGATCTGATAGATGAAGACCTTCAATCAGTTCAAAAATCTGTAATAATAATCTTTATGATATTTGTAGCTGTTGGGGATAAATCCCGCTCCTGCCGAAGCCCGGCCCGACGCTCAGCCCAATGTAACCAGTAGCTGCTGAAGAGCTTCAGCGCCAGGCGCCAGGCCGAGCCCCTAAGACGGCCGAACTGCTTAGAGGCCGAACTCCCCTGCACCAAGGTCTCGGCCGAACTGCTTAGAGGCCGAACTCCCCTGCACCAAGGTCTCGGCCGAACCGCTTAGAGGCCGAACTCCCCTGCACCAAGGTCTCGGCCGAACTGCTTAGAGGGCGAACTCCCACCGCCAGCCGAACTTCCTGACGGCCGAGCTCCTTGGACTCCAAGCGCTGGACTTCTTCAGGAGACGGACTCCTCCCAGACGCCCGTTCGGCCATCCGAGCTCCTCCCGGGTTTTCCCTTCAGCTGAACTCTCCTACGAGCCCATGCAGCCGAACTCCTTCGGACCCCACGGCCGAACTCCTTCGGACTTTCCACGGCCGAACTCCTTCGGACCGACTCCAGGCGGGTCCGTGCAGCCGAACTCCTTCGGGCCGATCCCAGGCGAGCCCGCGCAGCCGAACTCCTTCGGACCGACCCTAGGCGACCGAACTCCTCAGCGAGCCCTGGCCGAACCAACTAGCAACCGAAGTCCTTCAATTGTCCAGCCGAGCTTCTCCGGGCCTCTCAGCGGCCGAACTCTACAGGTGGCCGACCCTTCAGTCAGACGAACTCCCCCAGCTTCCCCTTCGGCCGAACTCTGTTACAAGTCCGAACTCCGTTGGATGAACCGTCGCCTGCAGCAAGACCGGACGGCGCCTTCCTTTCCGTACCGGACTCCATGCGGCCGACTGCTCGCCGGTATGGCTCCCACGACCTACCGGACGACGCCTTCCTCTCCGTACCGGACTCCATGCGGCCCACGGCTCGCCAGTACGGCTCCCACGATCTACCGGACGACGCCTTCCTCCCCGTACCAAGCTCCATGCTGTCCGACGACTCTCCGCCAGACGGCACAGCCGTCACCATCAACTAAGCTCCGCTATAAAAGGACCCCTCCCGACATACTAAGGCTAAGCTCTCTGAACTCTCGACTCTCTAAGCTCCCCTCCACATCTCTAAGCTCGGGAACTCATTCCGGGCACTCCATTACTGTTGGTCGGAAACTAACTTGACCGTCGGAGGGTCCTGCCGGAGCCACCACCCCACCGGTTCCGGGCGGGACTTCGTTTTGCAGGTCCCCGACGGCGCCCAGCGGCCTCGATTGCGGCGGCCTCCGGCGGCGACGGATTTCTGCACCAACAGATTGGCGCCGTCTGTGGGAACAAGGGATTGAACCTTCGAGGTTCCCTTGTTCTTAAAGGAGTGCTCGGCGACGATTTCCCTCCCCTGCTCCGGATCTCTCTCCTCCCTCTTCAGTATTCCTTCTCTGGAAAGAGGAAATGCCCCCCAGAAGGGCTTCGACGCGGCGCTCGACGGCTTCCGCGGCTCGATCCCCTCCGAGTCCGTCTGTCCCTGCTCCGGCCCCGGTGACTCAGCCCCCGTCAATAACCGCAGTGGATACGGAGCAGTTCAACCAGCTCATCCAGCACGTTCGCGGTCTCACGGAGGCGGTGCTGCACCGACAAGTCCCAGTGCCAGCCCGACCGGCGCGGGGCTTCCCGAGGTTGAATGATCCAGTCCGAGAGCGACCGGCCTGGGCAGCCCGACCTCCGATACCCGGGTTGGAGAGGCGGAGGAGGGAGAGCCCTTGTTCGGATCATAGATCGACCAAGGGTGAAGCCTCGCGCATCTCACCAGAAAGCCTTGGAGATCAGAGACCGGGAGGACCTGCTGGGCCAAAGGCTCTCGGAAATGAACCGGCGAATTGAAGAACTTCGTCCCCCCTTGCGTGGTGACGACGTTTGTGCAGACCCTCCTTTCTCGCAGAAAATCATGCAAGAACCTGTTCCACCGACCTTCGAGCTCCCTCAACTGGAAAGCTACGATGGAACTTCTGATCCGGTTGATCACCTGGGGGCCTTCCGGGCCATGATGCTGCTTCACGGCGCTTCAGATGCCGTGCTGTGCCGAGCCTTCCCGTCTACCTTAAAGGGAGCAGCGAGGAACTGGTACTCGGCGTTGAAGCCCAACACGATCTTCTCTTTCGGCCAGATGAGCAGTCGGTTCGCGGCCCACTTCATCAGCAGCCGACGACCGAGCCGAGGTTCAGATTTCCCTGATGAGCGTCAAGCAGAAGCAAGGGGAATCCATCCGGACTTACGTCACTCGATTCAACGCCGCGGCATTGGAAGTCCGGGACCTGGACCAGTCTGTCGCGATGGCCGCACTTAAGGGCGGCCTTCAGAAAAATAGCTTGCTGTTCTCTCTGAAAAAAAGGTATCCCAGGGACTTCGCCGACCTGCTGGCTCGAGCCGAGAGATATGCCCGTGCGGAGGAAGCCTTCAAATTGAAAGATGAGGAGCTCGTCAGAACGGGTCGGCTGGGTAAATTCCTCCGGTACCGGCCTGAAGCAGAAAAAGATCGGCTAAGGGCGCTGCCGTAGCCAGACTACAAGAAGGTCGGCCACCTTACGGCGTCATTCACATGGCCCCTGGAAAGATCTCGGTGCATCAGCGATTCGCCGTCTCCCAGCAACAAGAGCTTGCACCGAATTGAGGAGTTCAGCATGAGGAGGTCGTCCACCCCGGAGCTTATTGCCGAAGAAATACGGAGGAATCAGCCTTAGGGAGGAGCCCAATCGCCCCTAAGAGAGAAACGGAGAGCAGGAGTTCCCCCGCTGAAGCGGAATGAAGTTCGGCGTGAGGAAGGCCGAACCCACCTATGAGCCCGTCAGCGAGGAAGCTCCGACAAAAAAGTATGAAGTCCTCCCGCGGAAGCTTCCGTGGGAAAGTGGAACGAGGTTCGGCACAAGTAAGGCCGAACTCACGCTCCAGAATGTCCCCCAAAGGAACCGCCTACAAAGTGTTCACTGAAGGCGGAACGAAGTTCGGGCGAGAAAAGCCGAGCTCCCCTCGAGCTCGTCCGAACAAGAGCAGCAGAAAGTTCTCCCACGGCGGGTCTCGTGGGAAAGAGGAATGAAGTTCGGCTCGAAGAAAAGCCAGGCTCACCCCAAAGCTCGGCATCGAGGTAAAATGAAGCTCGGTGGAAAGCCGAACTCCTCAACTCAACCTCCAAAATAAAGTTCGGCGCTGGCAAGGACGGAACGAAGCCCCCCTCCCGGAAGGTTCCGCAACTACGACCCGCTCCTCTAACTCAAATTCTCGGCAAAGCCGAGAGCCAACCGCTAAGACCTGAAGGACTACGGCCTCTCCAAACACGTGCGATCAAGGAGAAGATCGGCTATAGGCACTGCCGTAACGGGAAAGGTCAAGAAGGTTGGCCGTCCCGCGGCGTCGTCAACGCCACCCCGGGGAGGAGCTAGGAGCTAGCTACATCGGTGATTGTCATCCCCAGCGACAAAGTCAAGAGACGCATGGTCCAAATTATGAAGGCCGGCAGGAGATAGAGGAGGTCGTCTGGACGGGACTTGCTGCTCGAGGGAGCTCCGAGGAACAACACCCCGTCGACCCCTCAAACGAGAAATGCGCGCTGTCCACGACTTCCCTTCGGTAAAATCCTCCCCTCTGCAAATATTATTTCTGGATGCGAAATCTATGCGATGACAGGAAAGAAGCAGTTCGGCCGCGTTAGGGACAGGAGGAGAACCTCGTCCTAGCATGGGCAAAGTCGAAGGCCCCGTCCACAAAGGACGGGATGGGGGGAGAAGCGAGGACGACGGTCCTCATGTGCCCCCACAGCCGGCTAGGAACAGGAGGAGAACCTCGTCCTAGCACGAGCAAAGTAGAAGGCCCCGTCCATAAAGGACGGGATGGGGGGAGAAGCGAGGACGACGGTCCTCATGTGCCCCCACAGCCGGCTAGGAACAGGAGGAGAACCTCGTCCTAGCACGAGCAAAGTCGAAGGCCCCGTCCACAAAGGACGGGATGGGGGGAGAAGCGAGGACGACGGTCCTCATGTGCCCCCACAGCCGGCTAGGAACAGGAGGAGAACCTCGTCCTAGCGTGAGCAAAGTCGAAGGCCCCGTCCACCAAGGACGGGATGGGGGGAGAAGCGAGGACGACGGTCCTCATGTGCCCCCACAGCCGGCTAGGAACGGGAGGAGAACCTCGTCCTAGCGTGAGCAAAGTCGAAGGCCCCGTCCACCAAGGACGGGATGGGGGGAGAGGCGAGGACGACGGTCCTCGTGTGCCCCCACAGCCGGCTAGGAACAGGAGGAGCACCTCGTCCTAGCGTGAGCAAAGTCGAAGGCCCCGTCCACCAAGGACGGGATGGGGGGAGAGGCGAGGACGACGGTCCCCATGTGCCCCCACAGCCCGTTGGGAACAAGAGGAGAACCTCGTCCTGACGTGAGCAAGGTCCAAGGCCTAGCCACAGAGTCTACGGCAAGCTTCACTACAGAAGACGAGGTCTCCTTCGGACCTCAGCTTCAACTTCGGTGTCAGCATCAGCGGGAGACGGGATCTCCCCCAAGCGATCATAACCTTGACTGCAAAAGAGGAGGTCTCCCCCGAACCGTCTTCGGTTGATGAAGGCGATGTCAACTCCGACTCTGACCACGGGGGGCGACATTGACTCCGGCCTCAACGTCGACTTCACCGATTTTTGGCTGGAAACGAGTCCCATCCCGAACTCCAAAC
Organism: Cocos nucifera; assembly: GCA_006176705.1. Classification (NCBI taxonomy): domain Eukaryota; kingdom Viridiplantae; phylum Streptophyta; class Magnoliopsida; order Arecales; family Arecaceae; genus Cocos; species Cocos nucifera. The sequence goes on along the minus strand of QRFJ01000089.1, from coordinate 2,507,685 downwards.
ATCGACTGAAGATGAGGTCTCCCCCAAGCCTCAGCCTCAACTTCAGCGTCAATCTTGGCTGGGGATGAAACCCCCCCCCGAGCTTCAGCTGCAACCAATGCGGAGCCTGGAAGAAGACTTCGGCAGTCGCCTGTTTTGGTACTCCCTTCCTTCAATTCTTGAACTCGGGAGTGGGGGGGCTATTGTTGGGGATAAATCCCGCTCCTGCCGAAGCCCGGCCCGACGCTCAGCCCAATGTAACCAGTAGCTGCTGAAGAGCTTCAGCGCCAGGCGCCAGGCCGAGCCCCTAAGACGGCCGAACTGCTTAGAGGCCGAACTCCCCTGCACCAAGGTCTCGGCCGAACTGCTTAGAGGCCGAACTCCCCTGCACCAAGGTCTCGGCCGAACCGCTTAGAGGCCGAACTCCCCTGCACCAAGGTCTCGGCCGAACTGCTTAGAGGGCGAACTCCCACCGCCAGCCGAACTTCCTGACGGCCGAGCTCCTTGGACTCCAAGCGCTGG
>QRFJ01000089.1:2494684-2502184 GCA_006176705.1 Cocos nucifera | reverse complement strand
CCCACTTCGTCAGTAGTCGACATCCGCACCGAGGTTCGAATTTCTTGATGACCATTAGGCAGAAATAGGAGGAATCCATCCGGACTTATGTCATCTAGTTTAATGCTGCCGCATTGAAGGTATGGAACCTGGATCAATCAGTCGCCATATTCGCCCTCAAGAGCGGCCTTCAAAAGAATAACTTGTTGTTCTTCCTGAAAAAGAAGTATTCCAAAAACTTTGCTGACATGTTAGCTCAAACTGAAGGTTATACCCGGGCTGAGGAGGCCTTCAAGGCCAAGGATGATGAAGCCAGTGGCAAATGGTGAATCGATAGATCGAGTAGGCCCACCGAAGAAGGGAAGCCGAGTGAAGCTCGACCACATTTTTGGACTTCTTTTGGCGCAGGTGAGCCCGAACCCCCCCTTAAGCTCGGAGGTGGGGAAGTCTCGATGGAAGGGCACACCGAGGTTTTTCCCAGCGCCGAGATTCTCTCCAATGAAGATTTCACAACTACGCCCCCTTTAACGCTCCGAAGACCCAAGTGCTGATGGAAATCGGAAAACAACTTTCGAGATCGAAGAGGATGCATTCCCATCCTAGCAAGCGCAATCCCAATAAATTCTGCCTTTATCATCATGACCATGACCACGACACTGAGGAGTGCATCCAACTTCAGAACGAGATCGAAGAGCTCGTCAGGCGAGGTAGACTTGATCGATTTTTGCAGAGACGGTCTGAAGAGCGGGAGGGTCGGCTGAGGGCATTACCACCAAAGGGGGAGGACCAATAAGAAGATCGACCACCTCTCGACATCATCAATATTATCTCGAGGAGACTTTAATAAGGAGAGACCAACGGATCCGAGGGACCGATGAAGAGATGAAGGACCAAGAAATCTGTGACCTTTACCGAGGCGGATGCCCGAGGGTCCAATTTTTGTACAACGACGTGGTTGTAATCTCTTTAAACATTGCCGATTATGACGTACGCCGCATTTTGGTGGATAATAAAAGCTCGACCGACGTATTATTTTATGATGCCTTCTCGAAAATGTTCTTATCCGATGATCGCTTGGGGCCTATGAACTCTCCACTGGTAGGATTCATTGGCAACACCATACCAGTTGAGAGCATAATAACTTTGACTGTGACAGCAGGGCAATGTCCAAAACTGTCCAAAGCATAGATCGATTTTCTAGTCGTGAGGACTCCGTCCGTCTATAATGCCATTCTCGATCGATCTGGACTAAATGCACTTCGAACAGTAGTGTCAACCTATTATTTAAAGATAAAGCTTCTGACAAGTCACGGAATTAGAGAGGTCAGAAAAGATCAGGCTCTGGTGAGGTACTGCTACTCAATCGCCCTACATAAGAAAGAGCGGTCTGACCCTTATCTTATTGACGGACTGGATGTCCATGATGACCTCACTGAGGGGCGGGGCGAGCCTATGGAGGACCTCATCTCTGTGCTCTTAAATGATGGGAACGTAGAGCACGCGGTGCAGATCAGCTCCAACTTGACAGGCGAGGTTCGAGAGCAACTCGTTATCTTCCTCAGAAGAAATGAGGACATCTTCGCCTGGACCCCAATGGACATGCCGGGGATTGACGTCGAGGTCATGGAACAATGACTGGCCATCGATCCGAGGCATCGATCGATAAAAGAAAAAATACGCCACCATGCTCTGGAGAGGTAGAAAGCAATCATCGAAGAAGTAGACAAGCTCCTCAAAGTTGAATTCATTCGAAAGATTAATTATCCGACCTGAGTCTCAAACGTGGTCCTCATCAAAAAGATGAACAATAAGTGGAGGATGTACATTGACTTCAAAGAGCTGAACAAGATCTGCCCGAAAGATAGCTATCCTCTATCCAGAATTGATCAACTGATGGATGCGACCTCGGGCCACGAGCTCCTCACCTTCATGGACGTCTTCTCTGGTTATAACCAGATACGGATGGCATCTGAGGATGAGGATGGGCCCGAAAGATCACTTTTGTTACTGACCATGATCTTTATTGTTACAGGATCATGTCCTTTAGACTCAAAAATGTAAGAACAACATACCAACAGTTGGTCAATAAGATCTTCAAGGAGCAGATCGACTGCAACATGGAGGTGTATGTGGATGATATGCTCATCAAAAATTGAGCTTCAACAGATCGCTCGCCAATCTTAAAGAGACCTTCGGTGCACTCAGGAAGCACAAGATGAAATCAAACCCGATCAAGTGCGCCTTTGGCATGACCTCTGAGAAGTTTTTGGGGTTCATGGTATCGAGACATGGAATTAAAGCAAATCCCAAGAAAATCTGAGTCATTCAGGAGATGACCACTCCAAAAATGATCAAGAAAGTTTAGCGCCTAATCGAAAAGGTGGCATCCCTAAATCATTTTGTCTCAAGGTCAGTCGAACGATGTGTGCCCTTCTTTCAAGCTCTCAGGCAACCAAAAAACTTCTGCTGGACAGTGGAGTGCCAACAAACATTCGAGGAGCTTAAAAACTATCTCGGCTCACCCCCACTGCTGACAAAGCTCAAATTCGAAGAAAATTATTTCTATACTTAGCTGTCTCTCCGATGGCCCTAGCGGCAGTCCTGATCAAGGAAGAAGCAATGATGCAGTGATCAATCTACTACATGAGCTGGGTCCTGAGGAATGCGGAGACCAGGTACTCTAGATTAGAAAAACTAACTTACTCTCTTCTAATTACTGTCAAAAGGCTCTGATCTTATTTTTAGGAGCACACCATAACGGTCCTCACAGACCAACCAATAAAAGCAGTCCTTCATCGAGCGGAGGCTTCCAAGAGAATCATAAAATAGGCAATCGAGCTCATAGAGTTTGACATCAACTATCGACTTCGGCCATCGATCAAGGCTCAGATACTGATAGATTTTATGTTGGAATGCACCATTTCAGTCGAAGTCGAGCTTGAACAGAATGAGATCGGTGCCCTACTATCACAGCCGAACCTCTCCAAGGAAAGTGTCGACCTCTCCGAAGGCTTCTGGGCTCAACATGTGGATGGTTCGTCCAACTCCACTGGAGCTGGTGCGAGGCTGATCTTGGTCAGCCCTAAGAGAGTCATCATCGAATACTCACTATGCTTCCAATTTTCTGCGACCAATAATGGGGCCGAATATAAAGCGCTGATTATCGGATTAAAAATAGAAAGAAAATTAAAAGTAAATCAGCTTCAAGTCTACAGCGATTCTCAGCTGATGGTCAGCCAAGTTAATGACGCTACGAAGTACGAAAGGAAAGCATGGTGAGATACCTTGGAAAAGTGAGGTATTTGACTCTGATCTTTGATAGTTTCAGCATTCAACAGATTCTGAGGGCAAAAAATGCAAGAGCCGATCTTCTCTCTAAGTTGGCCACTTCAGCCCCAACCGAACTGCCCAAAGAAGTATTTTTGAAGACTCTGAAGTGTCCAACCCTAGAGAAATCTTAGGTCATTCTGTAGATGAAATTCGAGCCAAGCTGGATTAACCCATTGGTCGCCTACCTCAAGGAGGGGGTCCTTCCTCATAACCCAGAAGAAGCTCGAAAACTCAAGAATCAGACCTTCCGCTATATTTTGTATGAAGGCGGGTTGTATAAGAGGTCATACTCGCTCTCGCTGCTGAGATGTCTCTGACCTTCAGAGGCCGACCTTGCATTATGGGAGGTGCATGAAAAACTCTGCGAAAGTCACGTAGGAGCTAGATTCCTGTTGTAAAAACTACTTCGATAAGGATACTGTTGACCAACCTTGTTTCACGATTTCGTAGAGTATGTAAAGAAGTGCAATCGTTGTCAGAAGAATGCCAGCGTACAAAGATAGCCAGCATCTAAGCTTGCTCCACTAAGTGCACCTTGGCCATTTGTGCAATGGAGAATGCACATACTTGGCCCCTTTTTGATGGCGTCCGTGCAGCGAAAGTTTCTCCTGATCACGATCGACTATTTCATCAAGTGGATCGAAGTCGAACTACTAGCGAAGATTATCGAGACCAAGGTATAGAACTTCATCTGAAAGTTACTAGTCTGTCGGTTTGGTCTGCTCCGAATCCTCATAATAGATAATGGACGATAGTTTGCAGGAACGAGGTTCACCAAGTTCTGCGAAGAACTAAACATCTTCCACCGCTTCACATCGATGGCTCACCCATAGGCTAATGGGGAAGCTGAGGTGACCAACCGAATCCTACTGCAAGACATCAAGATAAGGCTCGATAGAGTAAAAGAGACCTGGGTGGACAAACTCTACCACGTCCTCTAGACGTATCGAACTACACAAAGGATGTCGATCGGAGAAACACCATTCGCCTTAGCCTTTGGCACGGATGCAGTCATCTCGATCGAACTTAAGCTTCCGTCTGTATGAGTCATAGCCTTCAACGAGCAGCACAATCCACAGGACCTCAGAGTTAACCTCGACCTGCTAGAAGAAAAAAGAAAAGAAGTCCACATCCGAATGGCAGCCTACAGATGGAAGATGGCTTGGTACTATAACTCCAAAGTTAGAAATAAGACATTCAGAGTGAAGGACTTAGTGCTTCGGTGAGTTGCCGTCTCTCAGCCTCAGAGTCAGGGGAAGCTCGCTCCTAATTGGAAAGGCTCATATGAAGTGGTGGAGGTCATCTGGCCCAGTACTTATCACCTGAAGGAGCTCAGAGGGATGATGCTTTCACGATCTTGGAACTCAAAAAATCTGAGGATGTATTACCAGTAATCTTTCTTTAATAAAACTGCTTCATTTTAGCATTATTATTCTCTGATGCAAGAATTACGTGATGATAGAAAAGAAATGATCGAAAGTGGCCGTGTTGGAAATAGAAGGAGAACCCCATCCAAAATACGAGCAAAGTCGGAGACCGAGCTTCCAAATCTTCGCCAGCAAGGATCCGAGGAGTTCAACCTTCAACCTCGACTGTAGAAAATAAGATCTCTCCCAAGCAATCGGACCAACCTCGGTTGTAGGAGATAAGATCTCCCCCGAGCATCCATGTCAATCATGGCTGCAAGAGATAAGATCTCTCCCGAGCACCCATGTCAACCTCGGCTGTTGAAGATAAGATCTCCCCCGAGCGATCGGATCAACCTCGGCTACAGAAGATAAGATCTCCTCCGAGTGCCCATTCAACCTCGGCTGTAAGAGATAAGATCTTCTCCGAGCATCCGTATCACCTCGATCGCAGGAATAATCTTCTCTGAGGCACTTCGACCGCAGGAGATAAGATCGTCTCCAGGCCAACCCCGACTGTAGGAGATAAATCTCCTCCGAGCGTCCGTATCAACTCAGTCATAGGAGATAAGAATCGAGCATCCAACCTCGAGAGATAAGATTATACGGAGATAAGATCTCCTCCGAGCGCGGACGGGACCGGACCAACCTCGGCTGAGGAGATAAAGTTCTCCAGAGCGTCCGTGATTAATCTCGGACTGTATGAAAAGATCTTCCTCGAGGTAACTCAGCCATAGAGATAAGATCTCCACTCGAGCGATCGAGCCAATCTCAATTGTAGTAGATAAGACCTCTCCCGAGCGCCTATGTTCAATCTCGGCTGAGGAGATAAGATCTCCTCCAAGCAACCGGACCAACCTCGGCTGCAGGAGATAAGATCTCCTCAGAGTGTCCGTATCAACCTCAATCGTAGAAGATAGATCTCCTCTAGGCCATCTCGACTGCAGAGAGAAGATCTCTTCCGAGTTCGTAATCAACCTTGGCCGTAGAAGATACATTCCCTCGAGCGTCCGGTATCAACCTCGATTGTAGGAGATAAGATCTTCCCTGAGCGCCCACAAGAGATAAGATCTTTTTCGAGCGATCGGGCCAACTCGGTTGTAGGAGATGGATCTCTTCCGAGTATCCGTATTAATCTCGACTTCAGGAGATAAGATCTCTCTGAGGCACCTCGACCGTAGAAGTAAGATCTCCTCCGAGCGATCGGCCAACCTCGATTGCAAGAGATAAGATCTTCTCCGAGCGCTTTGTCAACCTCGACTATAGGAGATAAGATCTCCCGATTGATCAGGTCAACCTCAAAGCAGGAGATAAGATCTCCTCCGGTGTGTATCAACCTCGACCGTAGGAGATAAGATTCCCCAGCGACTGGGCCACCTTGACTGTAGAGATAAGATCTCTTCCGAGCGCCCGTATCAACCTCGATCGTAGAGATAAGATCTCCTCTAAGTACTCGTATCATCTTCCTCGAGCCCCATGTCAACCCGACTGCAGAAGATAGATCTTCCCAAGCATCGGGCCAACTTCGGCTGTAGGAGATAAGATCTCCCCTGAGCGCCCATATCAACCTTAGTCGTAGGAGATAAGATCTTTCCGAGCGAACGAGCCAACCTTAGCCGCAGAAGATAAATCTTTCTCGAGCGTTCCTGTATCAACTCGATCGTAGAGATAAGATCTTCCTCGAGCGATCGGACAACCCGGTTGTAGGAGATAAGATTCTTCTCTTAGCGCCCATATTAACCTCACTGCAGGAGATAAGATCTCCTCCAAACAACCATCGATCATAGGAGATAAGATCTCCCCAAGCGATCGGGCCAACCTCGACTTGCAGAAGATAAGATCTCCTCGAGCGTCCATGTCAACTCTGGCTGTAGGAGATAAGATCTCCTCTGAGCGCTGATCAACCTTGACCGTAGAAGATAAGATTCTCCCAAGCCAACCTCGACTGTAGGAGATAAGATCTCTCGAGCACCTTATCAACATCGACCAAGAAGATAAGATCTCCCCCGAGCCAACCTCGGTGTAGGAGATAAGATCTTTCCTGAGCAACCTTGGTCGTAGGAGATAAGCTCTCCCGAGCGGTCGGGCGCCTCGACTGCAGAAGATAAGATCTCTCTCGAGCATCCATATTAACCTCGGCTGCAGAGATAAGATCTCCCCCGAGTGCCCAAATCTCTTGACTGTAGGAGATAAATCTCCCCCGAGCGCCCATATCAACCTCGACGTAGAGATGAGATCTCCCTCGAGCCAACTCAGCCCGTAGAAGATAAGATCTCTTCCGAGCACTCGAGTCAACCTCGTAGAGATAAGATCTCTCTCGAACGATCGTGACAACCTCGATTAGAGATAAGATCTCTTCCGAATGCCCACATCAACCTCGGCCAGAGATAAGGTCTCTCTCGAGCGCCCGAGTCAACCTCGACTAGAGATAAAATCTCTCCGCACCGATCAGGCTAATCTCAACCGTAGAAGATGAGATCTATCCCGAGCCAATCTTGGCTGTAGGAGATATGATCCCCCCAAGCTTTGACTTTAATAGGTGCAGAGCTCGAAAAAAAACTTCGACAGTCATCTATTTTGGTACTCTCTTTCTTCGAATTTTAAACTCGAAAGTGGAAAGACTATTATTGGGGGTAAACCCCGCTCCGACCGAAGTCCAGTTGGATGCTTAGCTTACAATGCAACCGGTAGTCATGGAAAAGCTTCAACGAACAAGCCTTAACCGAGTTCTTTAGCGGCCAAGCCCCTTTCGAACTTCTTCAGTCGATCGAACTCATTAGCGGTC
>QRFJ01000089.1:2449824-2493722 GCA_006176705.1 Cocos nucifera | reverse complement strand
CACATAAAGAAAAATTGTCTATTAATGAACTTTTGACTATGTGTGTTCAAGAGAAAGAAAGACTGAAACAAGAGAAGCAAGACATAAAGCATGAAAGTACCAATCTTGCTACTCATGGTAAAGATTAAAAAAAAGATACTCCTAAAGGAAAGAAGGATGCTGCAATGCCAATGAAGCATCATTACAATAAAGATGCATGCTTCTTTTGCAAGAAAAAAAAATATGAAGGACTGCATAAAATATAAGAAATGACTTGAAAAAAAAGATACTTTAATATCTCTTGTGTGTCATAAATCTTTTTCTATTGATATTTCTAATAATATTTGATGGATTGATTCTAGTACTATAATTCATATTGTCAATACCATACAGAACTTTTTCAATGTAAGGGATCCAAAGGAAAGTGAACAAAGTATTTACTCGGATAATCGAAAATGTTCACATGTGAAAGCTGTTGGAACCTTTAAATTAGTTTTGAATTCTGATTTTATTTTGGATCTTGAAAATACTTTTTATATCCCTAGTTTTTCTAGAAATTTAATTCTATTTCCAAGTTAACAAGTATTGGTTTTGATTTTTATTTTTGAAAACTCTGTAGTTAATCTTTTTTGGGATAAAAAAGTTATTAGCACTGATTTTCTGATAGATAGTTTATATAAATTAGATTTGAATCTAAATTATAAAAGTAATCATTCATCTATGTATGGTGATAATATTGACATAAAGAGAAATATTATTAAAGAGAACTCTTCAAGTTTATGGCATAAAATGTTAACTCATATCTTTTTAGAGAGAGTAAAGAGGTTGGTAAATGATGATATTTTAAAAGATGTCAATTTTATCGACTTTGGTACTTGTTTGGGTTGCATAAAAGGAAAGCAAACTAACAAGTCCTCTAAAGATGCCAAAAGAAGTTCTAATATTTTAAAAATTATACACACTGATACTTATGAACCATTTTCTACTTTCTATTTTAATGGTCAGAGATATTTTATTTTATTTATTAATGACTATACTAGATACATGTATCTCTATCTTCTGTTTAAAAAGGATGAGGCACTTAATGCCTTTAAAGTTTATAAAGCAGAAGTAGAGAAATAGATGGATAAGAAAATAAAGATCATAAGATCTAATAGAAATGAGGAGTACTATGGAAGGTACACTGAAAAAAATTAGTTGATAGATCCATTTGGTAAGTATCTTAAAGAAGAGAATATTATTGCCCAATATATAATATCTGAAATACCATAACAAAATGGTATGGAAAAAAAAGAATCGTACACTGATGGACATGGTAAGGAACATGATTAGTAGTTCTAATTTTTCTTTATCTCTTTAGAGTGAAGCATTAAAGATTGCTATATATATCTTAAATAGGGTTCCATCAAAGGCTATATACCTAAAACTTCTTTTGAATTATGAAAAGAATGAAAATCAAGTTTAAGTCATTTATACATATGAAAATATCCAGTTGTTTTCCTGATTTATAAATTATATTTAAAGAAATTAGACTCTAGAACAGTTAATGGCTATTTTATTGGCTATATAGTAAATTCTAAAGGATATAGATTTTATTATCTTAATCATGTATCCAAAATTGTTGAGGTTAGGAATGCTAAATTTCTTGAGGATTATAAACTTAGTAGGAGTGGTTTTCCTTATAAGGATAAATTTAAGAAAATAAGAGATCAAATTAATCAACCTATAAAAGATATAGAATTGATTGTTATTTAAGATGATCCACAAGATCGTGAACAATCAATTCAAGAATAACCACTCTATGAAGAGCAAGTTTATGATGAACCTACGATCGAAATTACTCAAAATATAGATGAAATAGTATAATTAAGAAGATCCTCAAGAGAAAGAAGATCTACACTTTCACAAGCCATAAGTGAAAATAATCTGAAAAAGTGTCTACTTATAAAAATCTGACTTTAATGTTGGATCTGATAATGATCCTAAATCATTTTCATAAGCTATAAGCGGAAATAATTCCATATACTGGTATAATGCCATGAAGAATGAGATGAAATCCATGTTTAAAAATAAGTCTATGATCTTGTTGAGTTACCTAGGGGTGCTTCAGCTATTGACTGTAAATGGATCTATAAGATCAAAAAAGACTCCTCAAGTAAAATTGAATAATATAAGACTAGACTCATAGCTAAGGATTTTACTTAAAGGGAAAACATTGACTATCATGAAATCTTCTCTCCAGTTTCAAAGAAGGATTCATTAAGGATAATTATGGCTTTAATAGCTCATTTTGATTTGGAGTTATATCAAATGGACATGAAAATGATATTTTTGAATGAAAATCTAGAAGAGATAGTGTACATGACTCAATCTAAAATTTTTTATATAAATAAAGATAGCCATCTTGTATGTAAGTTAAAGAAGTCCATATACGGACTTAAACAGACCTTCCGTCAATAGTATATAAAATTTCATGATATTATTAGCTCTTTTGGTTTTACAGAAAATATTATGGATCAATGCATATATCTTAAGATTAGTGGAAGTAAATACATATATCTGATTTTATATGTAGATGATAAAATTACTTGCAAGTAGTGATTTGGATTTGCTAAAAGAGATAAAACTATTTGTTTATAAAAAACTTTGAGATGAAGTATATGGATGAAGCCTCTTATGTCATTGGCATAGAGATTCATAGAGACAAATCATGAAAAATTTTAGGTTTATGTCAAAAGACCTACATCGAAAATATTTTGGAAAGATTTAAAGTGATAGATTGTGCTCCTACAGTTGCACCCATTATGAAAAATGATAAATTTAGTCAGAATTAGTGCCTATAAAGTGAATTAAAAAAAAAAAGCAAATGAAGAACATCCCATATGCATCTGCAGTGGTAAGCTTGATGTATACATAGGTTTGTACAAGATCTGATATAGCATATACAGTAGGTATTTTGGGTAGATACCACAGCAATCCTGATCTTAATCATTGAAAAGCTGCAAAAAAGGTTATGTGATATCTACAAAAAATCAAGCATTATATGCTTACTTACAAATATACTAATCACTTAGAAGTAATTAGATACTCGGATTCAGATTTTGGTGGATGCGTAGATACAAAAAATCTATTTCAAAATATATTTTTTTATTACTGAAGGTATTGTATCTTGAAAAAGTAATAAGCAATTAATAATTATTTCATCTACCATGGAGATAGAGTTCGTTACATGATATGAAGCTACTTTACAAGCAATATGGATGAGGAATCTCATTTCTAGTTTGAGAATGGTCTATTCTATTGCAAGGCCAATAAAGATTTATTGTGATAACTTCGCTGCAGTTTTCTTTTCTAAAAATGATAAAAATGGAAGTCGCAGCAAGCACATCGATATAAAGTATCTTGCTGTTAAAGACCATGTCAAAAAATGTGAAGTGGATATCCAGCTTATCAGTACTGAATTAATGGTTGCAAATTCCATGACTAAAGGATTATTGGCCAAATAGTTTAAATATCATGTAAATCATATGAAAATCATTAGTTTAATTTTTTTGATTAGCTTCTTGTAAAATATTTATTTTTAGAAATAAAGGACATATTTTTTATTTTGTGCATATAAAGTTCATGTCATAAAGTTGGACTCTAAATAGCTTATATAAAGTTATTAATAAAGAAAAGTATAAAATGCTTAAATAAAAAATTTTATGCATTGTGATACATGGAAGGTAGTATTCGATATGACCGTCATAATTCATGTATTAAAATTTCTTATTTAAGTGAAAGTTTTCGACTTAAGATAGTTTATGGTCATATTATAGTTTTATTTATCACCTATTCGGTATCTTAATTGTGATATGTAGGCCGAGTGGGAGAATATGCATTAGGGATTTGATGGGGTCCACTTGTAATCTAATAAATTAAAGATAATTTAAAATAATTAAGATGATTAAAATTTTTTTGAAATAAAGTTAGACTCGGGTCAAAATAAGGATTTCACTATGGATATACTTTTTTGATGGAAAGAAGAGTTTGTGTCAATTTAAAAGAATCCCTAGTCTAGCCTATAAATACAACATGTGACTATCCATCAATAATATTCATTGAAATCCTCTGGTATAGACTAGAAAAGCTCTTTTGTAGTGATTTTTTATAGATTTTGAGAAGATCTATCCGTAGATTTATTTTTCTTCGTCTTTGATTAGATTTGAGCTTGATCAAAAATAGCTAAAGGTATGTTTATTTCTGCATTAAAATCTGAATTTTTTACATAGATGGTGACCGTTAAAACCCTTCTAATAGTTGCTAGTTTTACTTATCTGTGTCTTTGTAAGTTTAGATAATGTTTAAGCGATCAAAAACGCAAACAGAAGTACAACTTAGGCCTGGTTTGGATGCCGAGCAATAGGGAGAGAATATAAATGATAATTTTGATTAATCACAATTTCCACCCTTCAAAAATTTTAAATTAATTATAACCTTCAAAAAAAAGATTAATAGCAGTTTCTATAAGATTAATTATTTTCTGAAGAAACGCGATGGGGTTGTTGGAGCACTGCCGGATTAATCATATATACTTCTCCGGTCATCTGAGATTCATCTCCTACGGTGCTGCCCCTTCCATCACTTTCTGCTATATAAGGTGTTTATTAATTCTATGAACAATTTATGTGAGCTTCCAAATAAGCTCTTAATAAATAGCCAATGAACTTGGAGGGACATGGATCAATATATATGATAATTTGGTGCATTGTTTTCAGATCGGTCCATTCTTGTAATGGCCGTGAGCTCACTGGTTTTGCTAAATTGGCCGGCAAACTTCTCAAGAGGTGATCCTGATGCGAATTCCTCCTTAGTCTCAAATTTTGGTTTGTCCTGTGAAAGTACCCGCTGAGAAGACCTCTTATATATTCTCTTATGCCATCTCCCTTGGCTGTGGTCCTGAGACTACCTCTATATGTAACCCTCACTTGAAATTCTTTCTAGGTCCACCTCCTTGAAACCCGACTCTTATGCAGTTCCACACATTTGTGATTCTTTATTCTTTTAATAAAGTTATGGGTGGCATTCAGCCTCTCCCTTACAATCAAATAAGAGTGCAAGTAGGCATCCATGCAGCCACTGTATGATGTCAGCTGAATTTTGATGGATGTGAATCAATGCGGTTTGGGCATGGCTCCACATGCTTCATACATAGTTTGGTGTCGTATTGCCTTCAAAGACCTAAATTACCCATGATTAGTTTCAAAAGAGACACTTCAGAAAAATCCCTAATGACAGATCGTGCATAACGTACCATGCATGATCTCGACTGGAAAGGAACAACCATGGGGTACGTCCACGTTCAAAAACATTGCTGACCACTCCGAAAAGTCACTCACACACGGAGTGGGATCTCATTTACAAACTAAAAAGAATTTACTGACTGAGGAATAATATAGATTATTCTGCAACCACTAGTCTTCTTTGATGCTTCTTGTGGTGGACGATGTTCCAACGAATCACTCTAAAATGTGGCACACATCTCAACCTTTTTTTTAGTGTAGACAGTGCTCCAAACCAAATAAAGTCGCTTGGAATTTTCTGTGCCTTTTGCCTGACCATATTATGAGGAATAGAATCATTAGTGGAAGGCGATCGATGAAGCCCTTTCCACTAGTATAAAGCCCTTGTCTTTGTGATGGACTCACGAAATGCCCGCCATCTCAAGTGGATAAGGGAATAGGCAAAGTGGGTGATGAGAAAAATATCCATTGGACAAGATTGGCTCGCTTCCAAACGTTCTCTCCTTTTCTGGCAGATAAGAGAAAAAAGAAAGATATTGCCCGCACCCATAAATCCAAATTTCATTTTTTTTTTTAAATAAATATGTGAGAAAAACTAAGTGCCCTGCTCATAAATCCAAATCCTATCTGACAATAGATATCAAAGAAGACTATTCTAAATAAAAGGATATTGGCAAAGCTGTTCTTTAGTTCTTGTTTCAGCCGTTTTGAGAAATTTGCACATATATTGAAAAGTTGATTAAATTTAAGCCTCATCTTTATCTTAAAGAAAAGTTTGAGAAGTTTGATTCATCACCTAATGGCTAATATTAGAATATAAATATACGTAAACAAAGAGAAATATCTAAAAGAACAGTGGAATCCGAAAACTGAGTTACTAAAAGTGCCATCACATAGACTTTATGTGGACGATGTTATTGCCATTCAAAACATATTGCTTCTGGGTGAAGTCCTTGTGTCTACATGCAGCCATCTGTATCTTATCCGATTGCAAATAAACCAGACCTAAGTTGAGCACTTCAAAAATTGGAATATCATTGATCTAAATTGGAATAAAGAGATAGCAGGTATATGAGATGTTCTGTCCCATGGTATAACCAAACCCAATAAACTCAGAAGTGTCAGTTGGACCCGGCGTATCATTGCAATGCCTTGAAACTTAGACGAGATGGTTTTGTAACAATACCACGGATGTGGGATATATCCCTTCGGTCGCATAGGAACTCTGCACGGACGTGTGGAAGAATGATCAGAGACATCCCTCCACTGGTCACTACGCCACGCCCCTCCCCGCCAACGGGCGCACGATAGCTCACCGTCCGCACAGATCATTTATAGTTCTCCCCCCACCCCCCCGCACCGAAAAGCGTATCAAACACGCCCCCTCCCCACCCCTCTCGGGACTCCACTCCTCAACTCCCCCCACCTTCTAGATGGCGTCGATCGGGTCTCTCTCTGGCAGCAGCGGCGGCCTCTCCGGCCTCCTCCGCCTCCGCCGCACGGCCAGGGACCCGACCTTTGCGGCCCTCGCCACCACCCGGCCAGCCGGCTCCGTCACCGACGGCGGCAACCTCATCTGGGGCCGGCAGCTCCTGCCGGCGATCCTCCTCGAGAGGTCTGGCGTTCCATCTAGAATCCCTGCTGGCAGGTGGGATCTCCTCCGGCCGGTCGCCGCCGCCGCGTCCTCTCCGGCCGAAGGGAGCGATTCCACCGGGTGAGGTCCGTTTCCTCCGTGGCCACTCGGCCACCCTGGGTCGACTCACATCGCCTCCAACTATCCGCCTTGTTCTCCTCCTCCCCACCATTTCTTTATGCTGGAAAAGAAAGAAATTGTAAACTGAAAATTCTACGCTAAAGTTTCCGATTTGTGATGTTTTTTCCATTTTTAGGGAGGCCAAGGTCACGCCGGTCGGCTTCGTAGCCAAGCACCCGGCTCTCGTCACCGGCTTCTTCTTCTTCACGTGGTACGATTACCGTTACTCTATGGTTGGTTCTTCTCGTTCTTCTGTTCTAAAATTACGGACTTACCCCGGAAATTTGGATGGAATAAAGGTTGATGCCATTGTTATCGTATCGCAGGTACTTCTTAAACGTGATATTCAACATCATCAACAAAAAGATCTACAATTATTTCCCTTATCCGTAGTAAGTTGGCGTGTATTCTCTGCGGGTCCCATATATTCTTCAGCGAATATGAGGTCAAAGGCATCGCGGTTAGCTGACCGCCGTTTTGTTTCGCAGCTTCGTGTCGGTGATTCACCTGTTCGTGGGGGTGGTGTACTGTTTGGTGAGCTGGGCTGTGGGCCTCCCGAAGCGCGCTGTAAGTTTTTGCGTCCGACACCCATCGCACGGGTGCTCGCTGAGACCTTTTATTTATTTTTTTGACTTTAGATAATATAATATTATGCTCATCCGTTATCTGCCACGTGGTGCACTTTGGTTGGTTGAAGATCTTGGTAATCACCTATCTACGCGATCAAGAATTTCCAATGATGATTTATGAAGTTTTTAACATTGTTTATTTGAACGGTTGTTGTTTTGCCACGTATACGGGTTTTAAAACGACGAAAGGAAGCGTGTGCACCAGCACCGGCCACGTCGTCACGAACCTTGCTTTCAGTTTTGGATCACGTCAGCCGACCTGAAAATAGCGAGCATACCGAAGCCGTGCGTCGCTGCACGGCGGCCCAGCGCGGTTTTTTTTTTTTTTTTTTTTTTTTGGTACAGAAAAAGTATTCTTTCTACTTGATCGGATCGATTTGGTTATCGAATGGGATCGTCATTTATTGTAGCTAAAATATTATATGACCTTTTTTGAAAACAAGTGTTAAATTTCAGATGATGAGATGTACGTACCCCCTATTCTGGGAAGGCCAAACTTACATGTCACATCTAAAAGTTTTTTCTTTTTCTTTTTCTCGAGCAATAACAGCTAAAAGGTTTGCGTGATATAAGTTCAGGTTGACTCTAATACCACAATGCTTCCAAATTAATTGAAGCTCGGAAAGTTCAAGTTTTACGGTGAAAGTGTTTCCTAACATTTAATAAAATAAATAAATGGCCAAGCGATTGCATAGATTTCCCATGGATATTGTCTTTTTAAATCATCCTTGGTTCAAACTTCTACATTGTCTTCTTAAATCGCTCGAATCGAAGCAATTTGGTCTTTGTTTTGGTTTGAAGTCTCCGTCAAAATTTAGAACCAATAAAATTTGCAGCAGATAGGAAAGGTACAAAACATATTGTCTCCGATCTCTGTCTCAGTTTCAACTTTCAAAAAATTCCGATACTACAAATTGCTAACTCCATTCACAATAGGCAAATAACTGACAATCCTTTTACTACCTTGTTAATAAATTTAAAAAAAAAAAAAAAACGTATAGCCTTTATATAACAGAAATAAAAGCATGCAAGTTAATAAATAATATTTGAGTAAATTATGTGACTCAAGTTAATCTCTGTCTATGGTGAAAACCCCATGAAGCATGACAAAAGTTTCACCAGGCCAATAAAGATGACAGATGACAAACCAACGTAGAAATTTCTACACATACCTGCAAACGATAGCCTTGTCCTGATATAGTCTTGATGGAGTGGGTTTTTCCAACCTTGGAAATCTTGGAGCTAACTTTGCCTGGTGAGCTGACTTGCCTAACCATTCTTTGTTAGCGATCCCGCCCAAAAAACTTTAAGCCGATAGGTGAATGGGCCCTTGTGTGTCCCTTGCCTTTCCAATGTGAGGAAATCCTATCCTGATATTCTCAACGTCCCTTGCATGAAGTTTTTGATATCTGCACCAAAATTTCTTTCTTAAAGGAACTTCTGCAACGCCCCTAGACAAAGAGGTACCTTGTAGAGCTCCAACTATTTCTCTGGAAAATAATGGTGAATAACAGGATTCTGTTCAAATGATCGTCACCTAAAGCCGAATGAAAAATTGAATGATTACCCAATGGTTTTCTCATTTTTCCGCCAAGTCTTTAAGCGGGGCGCGTACTACATGTGAGGCTGATACTTCATAAATAGATGCATTTTACCAAACACAATGATATAATGATTGCAATAATTTGATTTAGTTTTGATTGCTTGGTCGATGTAAATGTGACCTTGAGGACTAAAATAATGTATGGTCCATTTGTACAAAGGAGAAACCAATAGTAATTTGAATAAATTTCAAAAAATAAGGGAAAATAAGTTAATTGGGGAATGTAATTTTTTGGGATTCGGAATAAGTTGAAACACGGAGGCTTTCGGTGGTAATAGGGGTATTATAAGCTAATCAATATTTTGAAGGTAATAGATGGTCCATGTTACATGTCTACCTGCTAAGGAGGTCTGTCATGCAGTGTAACGAGCTAGGGTTGGTCTTTTTGCAGCCCATTGACTCGAATCTCTTGAAGCTGCTCATCCCCGTTGCAGTATGCCATGCTGTGGGTCATGTGACCAGCAATGTATCATTTGCCACCGTTGCAGTCTCATTTACCCACACAATCAAAGGTAACTTACCAATCAGGGGATTTGCTCCAGTTGCTTGCAGGAGCTCCCTAAGGGCTAAGGCATTTATTTTGTTACTTCTACGTGGTCTTATTCGATGGATTTCCTGTCAGCTCTGGAGCCCTTCTTTAATGCGGCTGCTTCTCAGTTCATCCTTGGACAGCAAATACCCTTGACGCTGTGGTTATCTCTAGCTCCGGTTGTGATTGGTAATTTTCTCTGCTACTATTATAGAACTTAGAGTAAGAAATGCTCATCCTGTATATATATATATATTTATAATACGCGTGCGTGTGTGTAGAATGACGTTTCATTATATAACTTCCTGCATGGCGACGATAGATGTAATGTCATGTACATGTCCTCTGTGATGTTCTCAAATATAATTTTGCATACTACTGGTTATTTTCAAACGTTAGTTCTGGAGAAGAGAAAAAATCATGGCTTTGAAGAGTTTCTACTGTCAAATTCGTGGTATGCGGTTCATGCAGCATTGCGAGGAGGTGGAGCTCTTGGAGCCAAGAAGAATAATCCTGTGTGCTTTTTTTTTTTTTTTTTTTTTTGTTATGTTCCTTGTCTTGTCCGGGTGTGTCTTTTCTTTCTTTTTTTATTGTATAGGGTGTTTATCAGATTGTTTTTCTCATTTTTCTCTTATTTTCCTTGTCTGCGGGGACTGGAGCTGGGTGGGGTTATTACTTCATAGCTAAAGAAACGATTGTATGAATTCTACTTTCCGTCACAAGTATAAATCAAGTTAAGACATTTTGGATTATTTATTTTTAATATGATAAACCTCAAAACTTGCAGGTGTTTCCATGGCATCTCTCACGGAACTATCATTCAATTGGACTGGCTTCATTAGTGCCATGATTTCAAATATTTCTTTCACTTACAGGAGCATCTATTCCAAGAAAGCGATGGTCTCCCTCCCTCCCTCACTCCCCCCAACCCCCTCTTCCTATCTATTTCTTGTTCACTTATTGAAGCCATCTGATTCTTGCAGACTGACATGGACAGTACCAATGTATATGCGTACATCTCGATCATTGCTCTCATTGTTTGCATTCCTCCTGCAATCATTGTAAGTAAATTGTCCGATTTAGTTAATGAAAAAGATAATATTAAATTTTTTCTACACCGTATACCGTAGGATCGAGCCATTTATGGTATGTGAGATCTCAATATATAGGAGATGACATGCCTCCAAGCAGACAAAGATACTGGGTGTAACAAAAAAGGCAATTAGACTAACTCGTGACTTTTGTGCCATGTTTTGCTTGTTTTGTTGATGTAGAGCTCTATATTTATTATCAGAACAGATAGCTTGAAGCACTTTGAACTTAAAATTTAGAAAACCCGTATTTCCTATGGAAAATGACATATTCTACTACTACTACTCCAAGTATTTTCAACTAATTCTATAATTTTCTTCTGATTTCAGATTCATTAAATCCAATTCTGTACTGCTACATATGGAATATTTTCTAAGTTTCTTCTCTTGTACCAATTTAATTGAGAGTGCTGAATTCCTGGAGTATTTTTTTTCTTCCTCATGTCAGTTTCTCAATTTGAAAATAAAACTTGGTTGTTTTGGCTGCTGTGTTGTCTCTCTGTCGTTTGATTTGATGTCATATTGGCACGAAACATGCATGCTCGGTGCATCATAATTTTCATGTTTTTGCTAATTGTCGAACCGCATAAAATTTTAAAATGCAATTTTCCTCTTTTTCGCTGACCGGTCATGTTTAAATTTACAGCTTGAGGGGCCTCAGCTGCTGCAACATGGGTTTAAGGATGTAGTTGCCAAAGTAGGATGGACAAAATTCATCTCAGATCTGTTCTGGGTGGGAATGTTTTATCATCTCTACAATCAGGTATTTGTTTGACAATACACACACTAAACAGCAATGGATGAAAGCAGATGGTTACATTCGTATGAGATCTATGGTGATTTGAATTCCCAGTTTCAATTTGATGCATGTAGCATGTATAAAAAAGAGAACTCGATAAGAGAACTCTCTCCATAAGGATCAAATCTGAGACTCCACTTTGGCCTTGGTACATGATGCTTAATTAAGAAATTTTTTGCATTCTTCTAGTTTTAATTTTCAGGCTCGTATTTATGAGGGTGTTGTATCAATGCAACTAGGATCAAGCATTGGTTTTCACACTTCAGTTATTTAGCACTCTCGTTTTAAGGTCGGTCCTATTATTATTCTAGTGATGCTTGACTACTTTTGGTCTCGTCTGAACCATTTGTTGACCATGTTAGAATCATGTTCATGCAGACCAAGCCTCAGTTTTTTATGGCCATAAATTCTACAGAAAACTAATCATAATCTTTTTGCAGTTGTAAATTATCAAAAATTCACAATATATGTTATTTCAAATTGTCTGCAAGGGCCAATTTTCTTCGATTAATTTTTATTCAGAAAACACTTATTTCCACATTCAGTGATCAGATTATCTGTTCTGCTATTTAATTAATATTAGCTAGCGGCACCCATCTCCACCTAACTACATAGAAAGTCTAAATGTTAATATCCCCTTGACGCCGATCATGATTTATCCTAGTGTACTTTTCCTTTACAAATTTTGAGAATGTTGTCGTGCATCATTTAAATGGTGTAATTCCTGTTTATTTTGTTCATTTCCATCCTCCACGTTAGCTTTGCTTTCCTCTCTTATCTACGAAATTTAATAACTTCCATGGATCCCCCAGGTGGCGACAAACACCTTGGAGCGAGTGGCTCCCCTCACTCATGCGGTTGGAAATGTGTTGAAACGTGTATTCGTAATCGGTTTCTCAATCATAGTCTTTGGTATGTGCAAGGATGTTGGGGCGATATGTTCTACTTTGGTTTTTTCCCTCCCTTTTGGTTTGCTGTGCTTCTGATCTAACTCCCTAATCTTAATTTTGAGCAGGAAACAAGATCACAACGCAGACAGGAATTGGAACTTGCATTGCAATTGGAGGAGTTGCAACCTACTCATACATCAAGGCTAAGATGGAAGAGGAGAAAAGAGTGAGTACCGACGTTCAAGATTAATCAACATTACAATTACAATCATACGATGTAATCTATCTGATCTTCTTCTTAATGTAGATACTTTCTAGCAACCAACTTTTCTGTGGTTATACTCGGTGGTAGCTGACAGTAGCTCATTAAATTTATTAGCTTCTTATCTTATTATTGGACCGTCTGCATGCATGCTTGGTCGAAGCGTAATGTTTTACGAATACTTTTAAGACTACGAAATCAAGTTCTAGTATTGCTTTTCTGGGTTGTTGGCAGGCCTCCTAAATAGCTCCAGACCGACCTCAGTTGGGATCGAACCAGGCATTCAAACTATTTGCTCACGTAAAGCTCTAACAATTTTTCCTTTGCTTTCATAACTTCGTGCAGCAAATGAAGACTGCATAAGCAACAGAGCTGTGAACCGGATGCAGTGCTAGGTTTCGATGTCGTATTTGCCAGTAAAAAAAGGATGGGTGATAGTGAGGCCGACTGCCATATGAAGCTCGCTTACTATTACATACTCATTTCTTTTTCTCATTTCCCCTGTTACTTATTTTCAGACCGGAAACCATTGTTAATTTACAAACAGCCAAAATTAATAATTTGTTGCGCCAAGTTGCTTTAACGAGAGCTTCTTTATGCATGTAAAAATAAGAGCCGGATGCCTCAGGTCTAGGAGCACTAGATAACCTGAGCTTTTGTTGCTATGTTGGGTTTCATGCCTTAGTTTGATTGTAAAAGCTTAATGCAGACCATGATGTTGTAGTGAACAATGGTATCAGGACATAGATCTACTTGAAACATTTTTAGTTTGTTCTTAAACAAGGAAACTTATTGTCTATTCTCTGTTGCTTTTATACTTGCAATCCTCTTTTTCTCTGGTTTCGTCGGCTCCAGTCTATTGTCAGTAAGAGTAATGTTATACGCACCATGTACTTGCATTCATTCCCTATTATGCACTGATGTAGCAGCGGAAGCTTTTGAAGAGTATTTAACAACAAATGCAAACAAACACCCTGGAAAATAAGGGTCATGATCTGAAAATTTTGCCAATACCTAAAACACCGTGAATTGATCAATATCTTTGATTTCATTGTTATGTATCTTTTCCTTTTTTTTCCCCCCTTTTTTTACGCAAAATGGTGGGAGAGTTCACCATATATTTCATTAGAAATGAAGAGGGTACAAAACAGAAAAAGAACTAAAAATATTGAGGGAAGGTAGGGGAGCCCAACAGAGCCCAGTTCAAAAGAAAACCGGCCTACAACAGGAATAGCAAGAGACCCACCTCTCACAAAAGATCCACACCTCTGAAGATAAAACCCACCAACGCAAAGGCCTAGCCCACAATCCACCGGATATAAAATTCAAATTTTGAAATCCGCAAAAGGAGTTAGTTTTATCATTTTTAATCATTGAATCACTTGAGCTCACTTCTTTGATAATGTAAAAAATGCTACTCTCAAAACTTTGTTGTCCGCCAATATCAGTTGACATTTCCATGGTACTCCCACATAAAGCTTTTAGGATCCGTTTGGTTGGGATATGTCAGATTATGGGATAATCTGATAATTCATGAGAATCATTTACCTAAAAAAATGATTGCGAAGAAAAAAAAAATTACTATATTTGGTTGGTGAAAAAATTATTTTAAAAAATGATATCAAAAAAGATTATTACGTTTGGTTGGAAGTAATCCTATATGAAAATATAGTAAAATTTATAAATATATCCTACAATATAAAATAAATTTTTAATACTAAAATAGTATTATCATCTTTAATTAGTTTGTATATGATGACTGTTATGGCCAATCCACCTGCGCTCCTAAATGATCGCCTGAAAACCTGCAAGGACAAGTCCGCACTGACTGAAGTTGGCTCCGACGGGGACCCTCCGATGCTTAAGTTAGTAGGATGGACTGATCGAACAGAAATCTGAGAGCAAAGTAATAGAAATTGCTCTAAAAGTATTGGATGCATCCTTTTTTAACTAACCAGGTTACCTTCCTTTTATAGATGTCGGAGTAATAACCGCTGAGTACGTGGATCCTCTTTATTCGGTGTAGTATGATCATGGATGAGTAATTAAAACTATTCACTAATCATCGTTGCCTGCTCTTCTCGGGGGTTGTTTTGTAGGGCCGATCGAGAGTCGAATAGATTGTTTGGAGAGCTCCCATCGATCAGTCGTCTGATTTGAAACCGATCGATTATCAATCGATCGACTGATTTTGTACCGATGGATCATCAGTCAACTGATGTTGTATCGATCGATCGTCAGTCGACTGATTTTGTACCGACGGA
Source organism: Cocos nucifera (assembly GCA_006176705.1). Lineage (NCBI taxonomy): Eukaryota > Viridiplantae > Streptophyta > Magnoliopsida > Arecales > Arecaceae > Cocos > Cocos nucifera. Next base: position 2,478,641 of record QRFJ01000089.1, on the reverse strand, counting down.
TCGTCGATCGACTAATTTTGTGCCGATCAATCATCGGTCGATTGACTTTATGCCGATGGATCGTTGGTCGGCTGACTTTGTACCGACCGATCGTTGGTCGATCAAAGGGCTTTAAATCGATTGTTGCCTTAATGATTTTCTAGCAATAGTTAGTCGGTCGGAAGAAGCAATCATCGATTGTCGGTTGTCAGTCCGATTATCCATCAGATGGTCATGTGTCAGCGCTCTTATCAATGTATCGGCGGGATAGTTGATGGAGTAGCCTTCTCAGTGGCGATGATTGATGGGATGTTAATTATCATCCTTCAACTAATTGATCAATAATTAGCTAGGTTAGTAGAATGTCGATCGTCGAGTCAAGTCGATCAGTCGGTAGTTCATCGAGTAACTCGTCGACAATCCATCGTCCATCGTCGATCGTCAGTCGGCAAATATCCATCGGTGTCCGATGGTCTGTAGGCTGGGTTGGTGAGTTGGGCGGCAGATTGACAGCCCCCAATAGTTGCCCCTCACTTTCAAGTTTGGTGTAATGATTTTGTACTTCACACCAAACGCAGGGAGTCGATATATGGCATTGCTTCGAGCTTCGTTCCACCGCCTATCATTATTGATTGCCCATCGTCTAGTAGTCGAATTCGATCTAACATCATCTGTCAGCTTTTGATTCATCTTTGCCCAACGAGTTGAGTTTTCCTGATTTAGTCTAGATGAACGAAATTCATCTGTAAAAATTTTGGTTGATCGGTTGTTAGCTAATCATTAGTCAGTTTCATGTAACTAATCATCGGCTAATTTTTAACCAATTTAAAGTCAGTTTTCTAACCAGTCAATACTTAGTCGTTTGTTGAGATATTCATAGGTCGGGGATAAGCTAATCTCGTGTTGGTTTCTAACTGACTTTTAGTCAGTTTTTTACCAACCAATACTTGATCGTTATTGAGATATTCATAGGTCGGGGATAAGCCAACCTCATATTGGTTTCTAACCGACTTTTAGTTGATTTTTTATCAACCAATACTTGATCATGACGATCGGATGCAAGCCAACCGTCCCTTGATTCGGTCATAGCCAAATCGATATAGATCGTGTTCTTTACTAGTCGAGGCAAACTAACTAATTCACAATCAATAGATTGACGATTTTCTTCTTTCATTTTTTCGTAAAGAAGTTATGCATCACATTACTTGTTGGTCATCGGATCGTCACTTTTTAGCTGATTCATCTTTGGATGTTGCCCCCCGGCTCTTGGTCGCCTAGAGATCTTATTAATCACCCCGACCATCAGTCGATTTTGATGAGTTTCCTCCGATGCCGGTGGTTGATTGGCTTATGGCTCGATCGGACGATTGAGCCGAAACTTAGCAAGGAATCCCCGCTAGATGAGTGCTTCAATCTCATCCTTCAGCTGGAAGCTGCTCAGTGTCGTAACCATAGTCGCGGTGGAATCGATAGTACTTTCTTTTATCCTTGCTCGGATATTTCATTGGCGGGGTCGACGAAGGTACTTCTCCCCTTCAATCTCCATCAAGATCTGCGCCCGTGGAGTGGAGAAGAGAGTATAGTTATTGTACCGACCCTTCAGATGAGTCGGTATTGGGCTCAGTCGGGAGGACGTCGCTTTCTTGTTCAGAATGGATCGGTTGGGTTCGGTCGAAGCATCGTTCTTCCATTATTTCTTCTTTTAATCCTTTTCATTTTGTTGGCACCGATTAGAAGCATCTTTTTCTGCACAAATGTATTTATCCGTACGCTCCAGAAGTTTGGCATAAGTCTGGGGAAGGTTCTTATCCAACGAGTTGGTGAACCAAGAGCCCCGTAGATCCTGCCTCATGGCTAAAACGGCCATTTCTTCATTGAGGTTTCGAATCTCAAGCATAGTGGCGTTAAAACGTGCCACGAAGGCCCGAAGTGTCTCTCCCTCATTCTGCTTGATCGAGAAGTGACGGTCTGAAGTTTGTGGCTTTTTTTTGCTGGTGCTGAAGTGAGCCACGAAGGAGTGTTCGAGCTGCTCGAAAGAGTCGATACTTTTCGACTGAAATCTAGAGTACCAGGCTCGAGTAGCTTTCTAAAGGATGGACGGAAAGCCGATGCATATGAGGGCATCATTCGCCCCTTGGATCATCATGAGAGCCTTATAGCTCTGGAGATGATCAACCAACTGGATCGATAGAGCCATCATACGACTCCAATTAAGGCATCTTGAATCATGATAGGATCGACACATTCAAAATACGTGAGGAGAAAGGAGGAGCTACAAGGACACGGAGACCATCGGAGGATCTTTCCTTCATGTCCTCTTGGATCTGGGCCAGTCGACAGTCAATTTTCTTGAGTTTTTACTCGTAGGTATCTAGCCGATGCTGGTGAGGTATCCCTGGGGTTGATCCTCCTGAAAAACTAGTAGAGGCGAAAGTGGTCGAGTTTCGTGGCCGTTTCTCCTTATGCAAACTCCGATTAGCGGGCGGAAAAATGAAGCATCATGATCGGTGGGTATCTCTTCACGAACGGCGAGGAGATGGGATTTTCATCCGACGAGAACATCGAGATAGTCATTTCGGTGAGAAGATGGCAGAGCGCCTCAAGATGCGGCGACTGTGTCTAGATGGTATAGCTTGCATCGTTGGGCCTTCCGCCACCGCATGCAGTTGCTGTTGGAGACTGTGAACAGCTTCCATCAGCATTCGGATCTGCTGCATCAACGCAGCCAATTGCTGGACTTGCACGTCCGTCATAACTGCTAGACGCAAAGAACTTGGTTCCGCCACTGACGACGGTGGAGGGGGAAGTGCTTCTCATCGAAATGACTGGCTGACGGAGCTGGATGAGTTTCGAGTACGAGTCTTCGCTATTTATATGTTTGATCCCAGATTTGCCTCGCCGTACCTAGGGTGCCAATCTGTTGCGGTCAGTCCACCTGCGTCCGTAAATGATTGCCTAAAAACCTATAAAGATAAGTCTGCACTGATCGAAGTTGGCTCCGATGGGGATCCTCCAATGCTTAAGTTAGTAGAATAGACTGATCGAACAGGAATCTGAAAGCAAAGTAATAAAGATTGCTCTAAAGTATTAGATGCATCCTTTTTTAACTAACTAGATTATCTTCCTTTTATAGGTGTCGGAGTGATAACTGCTGAGTACGTGGATCCCTCTTTATTCGGTGTAGTATGATCGTGGATGAGTAATTAAAACTACCCACATCATCGTTGTCCGCTCTTCTCGGGGCAATTTTGTAGGACCGATCGGAAGCCGGATAGGTTATTTGGAGAGCTCCCATCGGTCAGTCGTCTGATTTGGAGCCGATCAATTATCGATCGATCGGCTGATTTTGTGTCGATGGATCATCAGTCGGCTGATGTTATACCGATCGATCGTCGATCGACTGGTTTTGTACCGACAGATCATCGGTCGGCTGACTTTATACCGACCGATCATTGGTCGGTCGAAAGGCTTTAAGCTGATTGTTGCCTTAATAATTTTCGACCGACAGTTAGTCGGTCAGAAGAAGCAATCACCAATTGTCGATTGTCAGTCCGATTATCCATCAGATGGTCATGTGTCAGCGCTCCTATCAATGTATCGACGGAACAGTTGATGGAGCAACCTTCTCAGTGGCGATGATTGATCGGATGTTAATTATCGTTCTTCAACTAATTGATCAACAATCAGCTAGGTTAGTGGAACGTCGATCGTCGAGTCAAGTCGATCGATCGATGGTTCATCGAGTAACTCGTCAACCATCCATCGTCCATCATCGATCGTCAGCCGGCGAACATCCATCAATGTCCGATGGTCTGTTGGCTGGGTTAGTAAGTCGGACGGCAGATTGATAGCCTTCAACAATGACTATAATCACATAACCCTTTGCATAATGCCATATCCATCTTAATTTTTTTATAAAAATTTTTTATTAAATAAAATTTAAAAAATATTAAAATAAAATCAATGATTACATATGTAGCTTTATTAGAGGTATTTTTGTCAAATATGTACTATCATCACTCGAGAATTTACTAAATACCAATCCTTCCATATATTTGTTTTACCATCTCTTTCTGAAAATAAGCATGGAGCCCATCAATTTTTTTACCATCTCTTTCTTCCACTTTCCATATCAAACATAGTAATCTAACATAAGAATTATTTTTTCATACCAAATTACTTCCAACTAAATGGCTTCTTACTGTTTATTTATTTCCGTGTAGAGTTTATAATGCATAATTTGCTGATGGGTTTTATGTAAGACAGCTTGTTTTAAGTATTTCTTAAAATCTGTCCAAAATAAATATTTGACTATATGTTCATGTCCGTTCTACTGCTGTCTTCGGCAAAGTTTTGATTTCGAGTTAGTCGCATGGCCATTGATATTTAGAAGACCTAACTCAAAAACTTACCCACCATCCCGAAAATATGGATTGGATCTGGAGTCGAATACCATAAACTAAATTTATTCATATAGACTACCGGGTTCTAAAAAATCAAAATTATTTTCATACATTATTTGATTTCCCTCCCACCAACCACACAAATGATCTGAGAAAGAATCTGTGCAATAATTAGAGAGGGAAGCGGATGGTAAAATTGAAACTGGTGAATTTTGGATATAGCATCAAGCAACTAAGGAAATATTTTCCATGCTTATTGTCTCCAGTAATTAACTCATACATAAATATAAAAAAATAATAATAATATTTTATATTTTTTTTATTTTAATCTATATGTGAGTTAATTATGGTGAGCACAAAACTCACCATAGGTTGGCACCTCTCTCTCTCTCTCTCCTAAGCAAAGGGACCGGATTTCCTGGACAAAGCAACACACTAACAGAAAGATTTATTCCCTTGATCCATCCAAAGGGTATCTATTCTGTTCGGTGACGCTCCGTTTCTTGGAAAACATATGGATTGTTGGCGGTTGCAAGCAATCTGATGGTGCCATTGGGCAACTCCATCTTGAGGTCGATGCCATCCTACACTTCAATCTTCTAGTCTACACCAAACACCAGCACCATGCCATCACTTCACGTCTTTGAGATTCTACCCCGATCAAGTTGAAAACATGAAACTTCAAACCAAAGCCAAGCAAATTAAGGAGGTATTTGATTCAATCAATTAAAATTAAGATAATCAAATCTTCCCAGATTCACGGCCGAAATTAAAATTAAAATAAAAATTTGAATCTTTTAAAAAAATAAAAATTAAATTTTAAATAAATTAAATAAAATTTATCTTATAAATAAAATTATTTTCATTTCAATTCCATATCTTAACTCCCCCAAGATGATTTTGATAATCGGCCAAAAGAATCACGACAGAATACGTATTTTGTTAAATTGTAAAAAGATTCGAGGGAATTTGTTTTCTTCATGAAAGTACAAACGGCCAACCTAGCAAGAGAAGACGATGAAATCCTCAACCGTAAAGATAACAAAGCACATGGAATAGATAGATTTTCAGAAGCAACACGGGCTACAGATTCCAAGATCGGCATACTCAAAATGGAGCAGACCAATTCAACGGATGAAGTACGTCAGCCTCATGACCCCGTGAAGAATAATCATCTGGAGCAACTAGGCTCCATGAAGAATTTGTTCGGTCTGATGATATTTTGAAACAAATCAAACGTACGTCAATTACAGAAGACAACCACATCAAAATAAAGGGGTTTTTGCTTTCCTGAAACCACTAGATGAAAATAAGGCAATTTTCTCTGCAATGCAAATCCAGTTGTAAAGTCACCATCTAAGCAACAGTCAGTTTTAGCAAACCACAGAGCGCTCTTATAGAAATAAAACGATAATTCTTCAATTTCTTCTATAAGTAAACAATCACATGTTCATGGAATGCCCATCCTCGACTGACTAAATGCTAGATCAAAACCTAATAGACAAGCTTATTGCAAAATCTCAATTACGTTACAAACACGTTGAACCAAGAAACGTCACCCAGCCAACCACAAATATTCACAGCATCAGATGCCCAGCAGCATCTTGAATTCATGGAGCCAATAGTCTTTTAATTCCAGCTTTCTGCTCAGAAGTTAACCTTGTCGGAAACTTGATATTAAACTTGATTCGAAGGTTTCCTCTCCTGGAAGGATCCTTTGGTATTGGCATGCCCTCCCGAGGAACCACCTCCTCATAACCAGGATGAATTATGGAGTTTATTGGTATTGTGAGGCTCCGACCATCAAGTGTAGTCAAATGCACCGTGTAACCCGTAAGAGCTTCAACCAAAGAGATTTTGTGGGTCATGACGAGATCATTTCCTTCCCGTGTGAATACATCATGTGGCTTCTCATCAATGACAAATACTATGTCTGCAGGAATTATGTTGGGAGCTTCATTTCCTTTCTCTGGGAACGTAATTTTTGTTCCTTTTTTCCAACCCGGCTTTACGTCAATTGTTAAAATTTCCTCCACTGGCATCATCCTTCTGTAACATGACCAAATTAGCATGGTTAAGGAGAAAACAATATTAAAACAAGAATAAAAGTACAACAAAGGTATAAATGGGGAATTTTGATCAGATTATTTCCCAATATTTGCAGTAAACAGTTAATATTACTGTTTACTGTTAACATGAACATGACTTTCATGATGTACCAAAAAAACATCATTTTCATTGGAACAACAGCATACCATGCTATAGATTATCTACCTGAAATTCCAAACAGCGAAGTGGAAAGCTCAAATGTATCAAAGGTTCATAAACAAGGAAATAATTAACCAAATGTTAATAAGACAGAGAAAAATAATTATAAAGACTCGAACAATAATCTGCTAAATCAATTGCAACATTCTAAACAGAACTGCCAAACAGAAAACTAAGTTAAAATTTACAAATATTCTCCATGTTCTCCGCAGCCTTGGCAAAGCATTGACCAATATTAGGTTATTAGGCCAAATTTTTGAGTATGCGGACAACTTTTGCTGCTCTTTTCTCAAATCTTCAATTTCCTAAAGCATTTTGTTTCAAATTTAAGCATGGTCTTTGCATATTTTTAGGCATTGCAAAATTTTGGTCAAATAAAATTAAAATCAGTGATCTCTCTAAAACAGGTCTGTCTATCATGTAGCTTAAATCTCAGACACACTGAGATAGTCAAATGTCATATTGTAATCTAATAATAAAATAAATTATGCAAAATGATTGCATTCCAAGAAGACTTTTTTTTCCATTCTTGCCCTGTAGAACCATAAGAGACGTCTTCCATACTTAGACTTCAAATATATGTTTACGATACTTTTTGATAAACATCTTGTTGAAATGACAGAATCCAAGGCTGAAATAAAAGGTACTAGCAAAAGCAGAAGTCATCTCCCCCAGAACCTCATTATGTACTACTCTCAACTCTTCTGAACAAAATACAAAGGTTAAAAAAAAAAAAAAAAAAAAAAAAAAACATGAAGATTGATAAATACTATGACTCACACACAGATGTAAATGCTTTTCAATGTTGGTGATGCCTGCATATGAACTCGAGAGCACAGCCATCCCCTCTGGCAGAGCCACCTTACGAAATCCCTCTTAGTAATTTGGGGAAACAACAGCAAACAATTTGACTACTACCCAGATTGATTATTTTATCTGGGGGTAAATTTTACTAATGGATATGCAAGAGACCACTGGCTAAGAAGAAAGATAAAATAGGAAGGCAGAAACAAGAAATATTTGCCAACATAAAATTTCAAAAACAAAGAGACCATCTTTTGATAATAAACCATCACAAGAGATCAGAAACTGAGCATGCAGAATTAGTTAGTGAAACTAAAATTTGCTTTTCTTGGTAAAACAATGTGAACTCCCCTGCAGATGTTGTTCTAGTATATGATATGCAGCAAAATGAGAAAAAGGTTTTTCGATATAGAGCTTGTTTAGAAAAATGATCAGATTAACCGCACCCTGTTAAAGCATATTGATGAACGATGCATTGGAGGAAGATGCGGAAAAGAAACAGACTGGAAGCTACAACTGATAGGCAAGCATCCTGGATCAAATATGGTCCTTGTCTTGCGTGTGTGTGTGTGTGTGCGCGTGTGTGTGTGTGCATGCATATGCGCACAAGCATTTCTTTGTTTATTTAGAAAATAAAATATTGATGGATTCTCAATTTGCATGCACTCTGCTTCCAGGCTCAAACGACAACCCAACAAGGTTTTGCTGGCAACGAAGGTTCAAATAGTGCAACATCAAATCTCCAACAACAATAATTCAAAAAAAGTAATCATAATGGAAAATCCACTAAGATGATTTCACAATGAGATCTGAAAAATATTGTTGTAATTTAGCAAAAGACTTACTAGAGATATTAAGATGCATTGCCTATACTTGTTTTTTTTTTTTTAAATTTAAAAAGTATCACTCTTTTTCCCATGCTACACGTCATCATAATGTCTATGAGGAGTTTTTAATGGAGACTAAACAAGGGCCGTCTTTCATAAATCAGGATAGGAGAAGTGCAGAGAATTTAGAGAGAGAGGGTATGGGGTTCTAATAATAGAGCAAACTCATTTAAAATTAATAAAGAAGTCATGGTAACATCAAGATGGTGCAAAGAAAAGTGTGTTTGCAGAATGCACAATTCAATACTAAAATTCACAGAAAAGCTCTGATAAATATGTTTATGAAATTAAAGAGGAAACTTTTACTATAGACAAACTCATACAAAAGAAATAAAAAGTCCCAGAATAATTTGAAATTGCCAACAGTTCATAAAATTTTGTATCAATCAAAGCAAAGAGCTCATTGCTCCAACAGGCAACTAATTAGATTGTCTAATAGAAGGAGAAGTTACTTATAGTAAGTTCAAGGTCTTTAAGGAAAAGAATGTACAATGTAGTATCTGTCATGTGCCAAGGCCCATATGATAAAGATATAGTGTACTCATGGAAGGTCAGTGCACTTATTGCCCCATAAAAGTCAGCATGCAACATTACTTGGCATTAAATCTTCATTCAGTTTAGCAATACATGAGTGCACCACAGAGGAAGAAGTTGGCAAGGGCAAGGAGGATACTAGACCCAAAATTCACGAGATGTTTCAGTACAAGTCAGCTTACAATAAGATTTTGTATCCCTATCACTTTGAGATTTACAGGATCGGGCCTCCTCCCAATCCATCTGCTTCTCTCTCTCACCTCTACTTCTCTCAGACCTTTCCAATAGCACTGAGATATCAACAAAGATCTAAAATGTGGGTTTGAAAACCCCACCTTACTTCTTAATTATCTAAAATGACCCTGTTTGATCAAGCTCCACTTTTTTTACAATAAATCAAATAGTGAGTTTGACGTAAAGCAAACTTCGAAACTAGGTCAGTTTATGAAACACATAGTATAAGGCTTTTATAAGCTTCTGATTTTTTTGACCAAGACAACAAAACAAGTATTTTGCCTTCATTTTTATCAACATAAATACTTAATCATCAACTCAAAATTTTCAAAAGCTAATAAATCAAACCAAAAATGAGTATCTCACAACAAATAATTAAATTATCATCAAATCAAGATTTTCAAGACTTGAATCTCACCAAAAAAATGAGTCAGTGAGAGTGATACGCACACACACACACACACACACAGAGAGAGAGAGAGAGAGAGAGAGAGAGAGAGAGAGAGAGAGAGAGACCCAACCTAATCCCATCCAAATGGAATTAATGATATGATAAAATGAACAGTCCTAAAAGATGGTCACCTAGGTAAGCTAGGTGTTTGCCCCAATTTGAAAGTCCAGCCAAGCAATTTGCCTCAAGCATGAAGGGCCTTCTGCAGGCAGCATAGAGGAAACACCCGCTGTCCTGGAACCCCCTTAAGCAGGGACTCTAGCAATCCCGGCCACAGTAAGTTCCCTCCTCTTGTTATCTCTCATTATTGTTCCTTTTCCTCATTTTCCTTCTGTGGCTTTTCATTCGGCCTAGAAAAGGTACCAGGATGGTTGCCTTAATCTATTTAACGACAAAAATTGCTAGAGGGTGGTACTACCATACATGCCAAAACATGAAAGCTTGGCATACCTAGCTAGTTTGAACATAAAAATACCTACTTTTGAAAAGCCTGAGTTCAAGTGGGCTGGTAAGCCTTTTGTCTACCCAAAAGATAGGATGTCATAAAGCATCTTGAAGGTCACCGACTAGCCAGTTGGGATAAGGCCCCGAATATTATATCCTTCAAAGCATTAGTAACCAGCCAGTCCAAAAAAATGGAGGGGATGAGGTGAACATAACAACATTATTGCAGATACATAGTACAGCTATGATAAAGTAAGGAAAAACACAAAGGGTAGCATAGGAATTAAACTTGTCAAGTAGTTAGGATAAAGTTTTATGATCATGGCTACCATGAACAATTAATATAAGCCCATGTAGTAGGTAAAGCCATGAGAGTAAACTTCCTAGGACACACTATTCTAAAATAAATCAAAAAAATTGCTAGAACACCTTATTTTCCTAAATACAAAATTACCACAAAACAGATCTAGGTCCCGCAAGCAAAGAACATGCGTTAGGAGTAGATTCTCTTTTTTTTTCTTATACCTTTTGGGCTACATGAGGTGAAATGGACCATGTTACACTTCAGGCCATGTGAAGAAGTATGTTCAAGAACTAAATGAAACAAGTAGTACTTTCATATTCTAATGCAATAGTGCCTAGGAAGCACCTAGACAAGTAATAATAGATCCAATAGTCATTGGTGTAAGTGTCATAAGTTTTCAACATAGATTCTTGATTGAACAGGTTAACCGTTGACTTTATCAAGAATAGGCTAAAAGGTTGCAAAAGTGTATGTGAGAGTAGAGCTGAGAATGCACTAGAAGGTTCTGATAGCTATGCCTAGTTAGATATGAGATCAAGTAACCTGGCTTAAATACAATGTTCTCGATTCTTACCCAAGTCATCATGACATACTAAGTATTTCTATGATAAATATCTAGTAACTTAACCCTTGTTTTATCATGTCGTTTTATACTAAGGAAGTCGGCTTAGATATCACCAAAAGAAAAAAAAAAATGCCAATTTCTAAGTGACATTAGGGCATGAGAATTCATTATGCTGCAAATTTTGCCTTAAAATTCCTCACAACCAGTACCAACTAATATATCATCAATTGATAATTAGTTCTAAGCATCAGTACAACTCTTTCATACCGGAGGGTTGTAAAGGCAAAGTCCACAATCCAATACATATGCTCATATAAACCAACTTCCAAGTGAATTCTTACGTAACTACAACACATTTTTATCCAAGATATACTTTATTAATGTTCATGCGAAAAATATCACACTTTCATATGAGTTTCTACACTTAAAATAAAAGATATGTGTGAGATGCCACATGAAGGAGATCCCATGGAAATCACAGCCAAGGGAGCCTCTATACATCACCATCCCTGTCTTTATCATATAAATACCACTCCTGCATCAGCCATAGGCAACATAATTTCAAAATCTTTGCACATTGAAGGTGATTCTTTGCACACAAAATACTATAAAACTTCAGGAACACTACCTCCACAAAAATAATATTAAAACCCAGATATATTTCCCAAATTGTCTTTGGTTTTATCCAAGGCAAAGGATCTTCAAAATTTTCTTCTCGATACTTCCATTGATGTATTATTTGGCCTTTAAATTCCTCTTCTAACCCTATTGCTTATGTCACATATGCCCACCTCAACAAGACTCGCTAGCCAATAACACATGAGGCTGAATCATCTCGAAAGGTTCTATGGCACTGTCTAATAGTAATAATTTAGGCTTCTGCTTGCATGTACTCAGTTCCAACTCTACCTTCCAGTTCAGCATACTCATTTCTGCTATGATATATCATAGCCACAGCCAACCCTACAGTCAATCGAGAAGTTCTCCACTTGTGTCCGCCTCAAAAACATCGTATAGTCTTATAGGAGAAATCTCATCTATCACCTGGTCCTTGCATTACTGGAAACAAAAAGCAATGATGTGGGCCTTTAATATGACAATAACACATGCTTTTATTTGATCAGTCAAAGTTTTGCATGCTCCATCTTTTTCCTTATTGTTGGACCCTCAATCGCATGTGTAAAGCCTACTCTCCAGTAACTTCTTTTGATTTGAGAATGGAAACCAAGGTGATGACATCAATGGGCCTTTTTACCCTTATCCTAACTGTGTTCTCAGCACCATTCCTACTCAACCTGCACTCCATGTACCAATTTTGTCAAAATTATCTTTTGAGGCATCCTCCAAAATTCCCAATTTACCATTCATCATTGTCTATCGTTACTTAAAACAACGATGTATAACAACATTGAGGGTGGCATGTGGTCAATATCTAAAAAGAACAAAGAGGTTAAAGGCTTGATGCTGATAGCCAAAACTACCCCCATCCCTAGTATTTGTATCATTACTTCCACATTACATTTTTTCCTTGTAACATAAGTACCTTGAGTAAATGCATGCATAATATGAAATCTCTAAAAATGCATTACTTGTTCAACAAACACATCCCTTTCAACTTTAATTTCTCCAAGCAATGTTTCACAGAAAGGCACAAGCAAGAGAAGTAGATCTGCTTTGAAGGGGACATATCTACCAACTCCCATACAAAGCCACTTTACAAAGAAAACTAGCACATGACCTCAACATCTCATCAGCTAGTCTGATCAGCATCATCCGTTGAAAACTTGTTCCTCATCAATTTTATCGCGTAAATAACACCTGTCTACCTGCTTGATAAAGCTACTAGTAGGTGCAACTACCTCCGAATAACTTCATTCTGTAGTCGAAAACATATTAGTTCCAAATCAAAAACAATCACCAGTGATCCTCCTCCTAATATCTTTATCAGATTCCTATGCAATGGAAACAACCCTAATGGTCAACCTTGTAGAGAAAAATTAATTTCTTGAAAACATGGTTACCTCTTTTTGTCCTTTTGGCACATTCATGAAGTTAGGCATAAACTCTAAGAGCATCAATAAATAATAAAACATATGTGCTGCAAAGTAACTGCATATAACCCAATCAATAAACGAGCCAGTCATAAAGCAGATTGATAAGATATCCAGCATCTAATCCAAACATGACATGACCTATATATGCAAAGGCAGCATGTAGCATATATCATATAGATGTCACAAAATAACATTAAAACACCCAAAATCCAATAATGCCTAAAAGACCACAAAAGCTGGCAGCTGAAAAATAAATGGATCAATATATCCCCTTTTGCAACCCAAAGGATGATGGTCAGACATATGGTAAGTAATAACACATTGTTATGAGGCACAAAGAATGTATCAAGAAAATGGCATCAAGTGTATCAATATTTTAAACCAAAGCGCTTCATTAAACAATAGAAAACAGCCTAACTTTTTAGCAGAAAGTTCATGGCAGGCAGAAAAGACTATATATGAACTAGACGCATCTTATTCTATAAAGAGAATCAATAAGATATATATTGTCCCATATCCACTACTTTTGTCAACCAAGAAACAAATAAACCAACACAAAAGCACTATACTTAAAATAACCAACAAAACAGTCGCATGGAACAGAAAAGAATAATGATAATCATAATCAAAATAGTAGTAGTAATAATAATAATAATAATAATAATAATAATAATAATAATGTCATAATGATAATCATAATTATAATCATAAGCATGATAATATAAGTTAAATGGTTTCTAAATAGATCATTCTTTCTAACACTTACAGGAGCCTGCTTCATGTGGAGAAGCAACATAGCAGTCACCATATTATCAAAATATCCTTTCTTAGTAAATAGTAACAATAATAACAAGAAGTTAATTCTAGTATCAGACTACAGTCACCGTTTCTAAAATAAGATATAGCAATGACAAGTTCTTTTCTGTACTGATGCAAAAATAAAAAAAAATTTACCAAACTAATACAGATTTCAACTTAATTACCAAAGTGATGCAAAAGCCTAAAACGCCATTTGGGATGGCAATTTTTCAGCCAAAAAATGCCATTCTAAATGGCGTTTTTCAGGCCGACTCACCCACCCATACATCCAGTCAGTCGTCTACGTGAAACCAAAAAAAAAAAAAGAAGAAGAAATGCCATTTGAAATGGCGATTTTAAAATCGAGAATGCCAAAAAAAAAATTTTCCTCTTTTTCCGACTTCCTCGTGATTCGACTTCCTCCATCTCCCACCACCACCACCACCACCACCACCGGCCCTTACCCACCACCTACCCCACCCCCCTCCCACCGGCCCTCCCTTTAAAAAAAAATAATAATTAATTAATTAGATAATTAGTTAATTTATTTATTTATTTATCTTAAATATTTTTTATGTTAATATATGTTAAATAATTTATTTATTTACTTATTTATCTTAAATATATTTTAAAGAATATTTGTATTGGATTTGGTTAGAGATAGTGCGCGACCCATTTTCATGTTTGCTACATTCTTAGAAATGGATCCAGACTTGACTTTTTCTAAAGTCATCAGGCCTAAGCCCGACCTAATGCCTGAAAATAATTTTTAGATCAGACACAATTAGGGATAGTGCCCGACACATTCCCAAGATAAATCTTTTGATTTTAAATATATTGCATTGCATAGAACCATAGACCCGTCTTTTGATTAAATGTACATAATCTGGCTGAATTATGTACATTGGTCAATTGATTGTCTAGTTTGGACAGTTTGAAAATTGCAATTAATTCTATAGATAATTACAGTAATCAAACGATACGCAATACGGATCAAAAAAAATTTCAGATAGCATTTTTCTTTTGTTCTCCTCCCATGTGGGAAGAACTAAGAAAAAATGCTGCCGAAATTTCTCTCGATCCATATTGCGTATCATTTGATTATTGTAATTACCTATAGAATTAATGCAATTCCTGAATGGAATGGGACCTAACTTTACCTACTAATTGATGATAGGATGCATTTATTATATAAATCATTTTATTAAAATAATTATTATTGTCTTATATTTTGATTTTGATGTTGTCATAGGATTGACTGAGAAAATGGCCAGTGCTCGGGTTTGTCTACTATTATATTATGATGACGTAATAGAAAATGATGAAGATGGCGTGCAGTACAGTCAACCTACGTGCCGGATGGTTAGGTTGTCTTCATTATTATCACGTCAAGAATTATTGGACCATTTATATAGTAATATTCCTATAGATAGAAAAAAATATGAAATCAAACTAAGGTGGAGATCACCTAATTTATCGAGACAATTAATACAGAGCAAATATATCTTAGTTCCAATTGATGACGATGAAGATGTCCAAGAAATATTGACATTTTCTCCGAAATTTCTAGAATGCCGATATATTGAATTATATATTGAAAAGGAAGATATACCCTCTAATGAAAATATTACTTAAATGATGGTACCAAGATTTGGGTACTTTAATGGACTTTTAACCCAAGAGGACAATACTCCTGGACCTTTCTCACCTTTCTTAAGTCCTATGGTGCGAACCATTGGTGCTGAAGCCATGTTTGCAGAACATTGTAATAATGTTGGCCCCAGTTATCCAAATATTCAAAGTCTTATGGTGACTTCTCCTATGGTGACTTCTTCTATGGTAACTTCCCCTACGACAACTTCTCCTTTAGTGATTTCTCCTATGATGGAAGTAGCAGTAAGTGCGGGATATGACACTCAGATAGGGGATAATGATTGGGTCAATACTGGAATAAATTCTGATAACCAAAGTTTTGAGTCAGATGAGAACGAGGCTGAAGAATAATGGCTTGATGAAGACAGTAACAACGATGAAGATTTTAAAGATCTAATTTTTCAGAGCAAAAATAATCTAAAGAGAGCTGCTGATCTTTATCATATTCGAAAGCATTGGATATACAATGTAATTCAGTCACATTCAAAGTTGTGGTCCATACAATGTGCATCATCGGATAATGAACAAAAATGTAAATGGAGGCTTCGTGCTACATTGTTGAAAAAGCATGGATATTTCCAGATCACCAAATACGAGGGTTCACACACTTGCTTGTTTAGGGGGTTGAGTCGAGACCACAAACATGTCAGTGGAAGAATGATTGACACACTACTCCGGCATATTGTTGAGAAAGATCTAGGTGTTAAAGTTGAAGCTATTGTGGCAGCTGTTAATGAGCACTTTCAATACACAGTGTCATACAGAAAAGCATGGTTAGGAAAACAGAAGGCATTGGTTGATATTTATGGAGAATGAAAGCTGTCTTATGCAAAATTACCCTATTATATGGCTGCACTCAAAAATGCAAACCCCGATACTATTGTTTCATGGGATTTTGTACCAACAAAAAATTCCAATGTGCGGGTTTTAAATTATGTTTTTTTGGGCTTTCCAACTATCCATCCAGGGTTTTAAGCATTGTCGTCCTGTAATCAGTATTGATGGCACACACTTGTATGAAAAATTTAAAGATAAAATGCTAATTGCCACAGGAGTTGATGCAGAGAATGGGATTTATCCCTTAGCATATGCAATTGTGGATAAAGAGACGACTGCTAGTTGGAGTTAGTTTCTTCTTTGGCTCAGAACATATGTCGCACAAAATAGAGATGGAATATGCCTAATTTCTGATAGACATCTAGGTATATTGAATGCCATTGCAAATGAGTCTATTGGATGGAGTCCGCCACGTGCCTATCACTGATACTGTTTAAGACATGTCTGCAGCAATTTTAACATACTTCAAAAATGCACAGCTTAAAAAAGCAGTATGGCAAGCAGGGAGCACTCATCAAGTTCGGAAGTTTGATTTTATCATGGGCAGAATCAGAACAATGAATGCAGAGGCTTGGAGCTGGTTGTCTGAGTTGGAAAAAGAAAAGTGGACATTGGCACATGATGCCAGCATGCGTTATGATATCTTAACTACAAATTTGTCGAAGGTTTTTAATAATATTTTACGAGCTAGAAATGTGCCAATCACTAGTGTGCAAATGACATTTTACGATCTTGTGAAATACTTTAATACGAGACGTGTCCAAGCCTTAAGATATGTGCAGGATAATCCAAATAGTTTTTTTACTCATGTTGCAATTAAGATTGCAGAAGATCAAGTTAAAGCTAATCAACATAGAGTAACAGCGTTCAATATCCAAAGAGAGATATACGAAGTGCTTACGAAGAGAACAAGCACAGGATTAAGAGGTGGAAGAAATTCCCATATCGTAACTTTAAATGAAAGAAAATGTTCTTCCATATATACTGGCTGTGTGCCAAAAAATTGCCGTGCATTTTAGTGGATTCATGGATGACGCATATACAGTTGCGGCATATATGAATGCTTGGAGTGGAGAATTTTATCCATTACTACATGAAGACTGTTGGATGTCCACAGACATGTATTTTCGATCATCATCATTTGAGACCTAAGCAGAAGGGCAGGCCAAAGTCAACAAGGCTGCGAAATGAAATGGATGATAGGCAAATAAGAAGCAAGAATCATTATGGTATTTGTAAGGAACAGGGTCATGATCGTCATCACTATCCTAGGTTACTTCCTAGTGCATCAACTTCAGACAGTGAAAGAAATTAAAGGCATCAAAGTTTTGTGTAGGGTACTATATAATTTTGATAGTTGAACTTTCTATGTATTTCAGATAGTTGAACTGCTCTATGTATTTCAGAGTTGTTTTATTGTTCTATAAAAGTCTGATAGTTGAACTGTTATTGGATATATGTGCAGACCTATTTTATGTATGATTTAAATTAATATAGTATTTCTAATGTACTAATAAATCTGTGATGTATGTCATTATTTTAGATATCATTTTATTGTATTATGGCTTACGATCCTTGGCATCCGGGCCCACGAGACCATATTGTTCTTATATTGTAGGAGACACATCGATCACAAGCTATATTAAATGGCACTGTAAGCATTCCATTTCTACTTTTATTTTAATAAATTCTTATTAAAATCATATACGCGGTCTTATTATCTTATCATATTGCAGGAGCCCGGACACCTCCGCTTACGTCGAGCAAATGCGGATTTATGAAGGACGGAGGACATCCCAGATAGAGTTATGAACTATTTGCGATATCTGAGATTTTATGGAGTATATCGGATTGGAAGGATATATATGGATGTTGGTCTGATTACTTCATTACTTAAGCGATGGCGTCCAGAGACACACATTCCATCTTCCATTTGGTGAGGCGACGATCACATTATAGGATGTCAGTGTGCTCACCGGACTTCCAATTGATGGTGATGCAGTTATAGGATCTGATCCATAGTTTACCATTCCAAAGTGGTAGGCTATATATGGTCGGCTGCTATGATTTGAGATATATATCCATTTTTTCGATCATTCACGACTGAGGATGGAGTGTTTAGATGATCGCTATCGACATTTTCATATTGAAGATGATGCACTAGAGGAGATGGTGCGACAGTATGTTAGGGGTCAGATACTTCGATTGCTAGGAGGTCCCCTTTTGCCCGATGCTTCATCTAACAAGGTAAAGTTGATGTTTTTACCACTATTAGAGGATTTAGATTTTGCACGCAGACTTAGTTAGGATAGTGCAGTATTAGCTTGTTTGTACAGGGCTATATGCCGTGGTTTGTATCATGATCAAACTGAGATTGGTGGTTATCTTGTATTATTGCAGGTATATGGTATATAATTTTAATTTTCAACATCTATTATAGCTCTTATTAGAGATATCATTGCTAATTTTATTTGAATTAGCATATTTGGGCATGGGAGAGGATGCCGACTATCAACCCATTGCAGACACAGTTTCTTGAGATGCCATCAGTGCATCAGGATCCCGATGTTCCATTTCGGCTGGACGCACCTTGGGGATATAGGTATAAAATTATTGGTTCCATTATTTAACATGTAGTACTGTTTTTATTCCACTAAAAATCTAATATGAATAAATTGTTGTGCAAATGGAACGTTGCATTCAACATGCACCACGTGTCGACGAAAGTGACACGGGTTTATAGATGCCAGCTGGATACATTGGCTGATACTGATGCACATAGACGGATAATTTTGATTTATGTATCCATATTATTTTATAGTATTCATAATCTACTATAAGATGAACTTACTAATCTATTTTTTTTTTTAAACCTATCAGTTTTTATGGGAGCCATATACAGACGAGATTATGGCTATATTACCATAGTATTGTAGGGCTTCTCATGATACATGGACTACTAGGGTGCCACTTATTTGTTTTGATGTGGAGTGGCACCTCCTAGATCGTATGCTGCAACAGTTTGGCCGCATTCAGGGCATCTTAGAGCATTTTGATACCAGCCAGCGACTTCATCGAATCGATCGACGAGGGAGAGCTCACATTGACTGGCGTATCAGACATGAAGAGTATATCACCATTTGGAATGCACGACGAGATCATACAGTTCATGGTGATAATATATTGGAAGGCCGTCCATATACCGAAGACTACATGGATTGGTTTTTTAGTATTACAATACGAGTCATTGGGCAGCCTCGGTATGCAGTTTCAGGATATGAGGGTGAGAGTTCTACTATGCGGATGTTGGTAAGTCCATTAAAATTATGCATTATATATTCTATTCAATGTCATATTAAATTTTATATCTATTATATATTCTATAATGTATTGCTAATTTTCTTTTTATCATGTAGACTGATCGAATGTCGGGTCTTATGTTGGACACTCATCGTGCCCTAGCTACGACTGATGAGGGCGAGTAGACCCAAATACTACGGGAGATGGAGAGATCATGTGCAGGAACATTGATGACAATTGGTTATGACCTAAATAGCGGTGCGCCTTGACATATAGCACCCGATGCACCAGATATGGGATATACACCATCACCACATATTCTGCATATGTCATCACCATATATTCCGCAGATGTCATCGCCGCATGTTGCATATATGCCATCACCTTCTGATCCACAGATGCCAGGGCCTTCATCTTCCTATGTACCCCAGATGACAGCATCGGATTCTAGTTGGCATCAGTATGATCTTTTGTTACAAACACATTTCTAGATCCAGGTGAGGAGGTCACTTAGTACGCAAATATTCCGGCAGCACCCGATATTCCTCATATGCATGATCAGGAGACGTCTACTGATGTAAGAAAAGCCCCATCATAGGTGATACACAGAAGGAGCGACCGTTGAGGATCTTCTCCACTGATGTATGGGAGGCCCCATCACAAGTGATACAATTGGAAGAGCGATCGTTGAGGACCTTCCTAAGAAGATCCAAGCGACCACGAGCATCACGACGTCCTTGTGGGACTTAGTATTTTTCTAGACTCATACTATATGATTTTTTTTTATTATGTAATTCATTTTTTGTAAACTTAGCATCCCAGATCAGAGATTATTTTATATATTTGATTTCTTTATTTTAAAGTGTTATGATGTTATGGTTTGTGGATATGGATATAAATCTTGAAATTATTATATAACTTGCCGTACCTTATCATACTACCCCATACTGTATTGTACCACTTCCGTATCGGACCGTATCGTATCCTTCCGTATCATACCATATGATACCCGTATCAGACCGTACCGTATCATACCTTTGCCCAGCTATGCAACCGAAGAGGGTGAATTAAATTTTTAAAATTTTAAAGCTAATTTAGAATTACAAAGATTATGTGATGATATGCAAGTGATATGTGATAGGTGTTTTAAGTGTAGAGAATAAGTGAATATCAAGAGAGCGAGAATATAACAATGTAAAGATAGAAAGAGGGAAAGCACACCACAAATAAACAAAATTTATAATGGTTCAGTGCCAACCTTGCACCTACATCCACTCCCCAAGCTCCTACTAGAAATTTAAATTCACTAAACGTATTCAAACTGAATACAACGTTGGAAACTTCCAATCCTAGCTATCCTAAGCTAGAACCCTTATATCCTCTATGATGCTCGAGAAAAATAGATCCAATTTGTAGCCGTTGGAGACCCATTTTGGAGCATTAAATACAGTTGAAAAGGACTGAAAATAGCCATTGCAGACTTTTTCAATCACAGGGATCGACCCCCAGGGGGGTTGACCTCTGTGACAAAGCCGAAAAACCCATATTCCGTAAAATTTGTCTTTGGCACATAAGGGTTCGACCCCTTTGGTGTGCCAGTCAAAGAAAGCCATGCCATTCAGCCCCTTTTGATGGGTAAAAATTAATTCTCTCAAAATATAAATCCAAAAAATATGAAATTACCTCCAATAGATCATAAATCTTTTGTTCTTGCTCTTGAGGCTTTTGAATCATAACTTGATAAAATTATGATTTTACCCTAAAATACAATAAATCTTTTTTCAAGCCAAAATCATTAGCAATCCTCTCAAATATTTTCTAATCATCAAAATCAATTCTTGGGGCAATAGTACCACTTCCGTATCGAACCGTATCGTATCCTCCCGTATCGTATCATATGATACTCGTATCGTACTGCCCTGTACCGCATAATACCGAGCATCCGGTACCGTATCATACCAAATACCATACCATATCGGCCATATACGATACCGTCTCGTATCATGTACCGTATTATATATCGCCGCATGATAATCTGGAAAGCTATCCTTCCCCTTGGTAATCCAGATTATCTCTAATGAACTCTAATGAGGTAATCTAGATTATCTGACAATCTATATTACCAGCTTAAAAAATATACCAAATTTTCACGAGTATGTTCACGGCCTCTTGAGCAATTACGAGGGTTATATGTAATACATAATCACTAAGTTCGCCCGTTTGGGAGTAGGATGTTCGCCACCCATGCACGGGACATTGTATGGCAGTAATCAAAATACCGTTCTTGACAATCAGCAACAAGTTTGAGAAAATATTCGACCCGACGCTTCTTATGCGGTCGTTTTGATCTCATGCTCCATGAATAATAGTGCAACGCATCGAAAAGCTTCTGACCAAATGGCACCGATCTAGCAGGCTGTGCCCTGGCATCGATATCTCTTATGACCATTGGATCTCTCTTCTGAGACATCTATGAGAACATGAAAAGCATCTCAGAAGTTCAAAATTAGGCTGTTGCCGAAAATATGTACACGTGAATTAAATATAAAAAATTTTATTGCAAATGATAAACATCGTCAACTTTGTAGATAGAAACTTAATTTGACTAAATGGCATGTCAAAGTGAAAATGGCACAAATGGCATACTAAAGAAAAGTGCAAAAAAAAAAAAAAAGAGAATGCTTGAGAAACGCCATTGTGAATGGCGCTTTTAAAAGCACCATTATGAATGGCATTTTAATGCTTGAGAAACGCCATTGTGAATGGCTCTTTTAAAAGCGCCATTGTGAATGACGTTTCTAGAAATGCCATTCACAATGGCGCTTTTAAAAGCACCATTCACAATGGTTTTTTTTTTTTTTTTTTTTTTTTTTTTTTTTTTTTTTTTTTTTTTGCTGTTCCACATAGAGCTGACTGGGTGGTGGGAGGGGTGACTGGACTTGAAAATGCCATTATGAATGATGTTTTTTTTGGATATAAAATCGCCACCGTGAATGGCGCTTTTAACTTTTGCATTATTTTGATAATTAAATTGAAACTTGCATTAGTTAGATAAATAATTTTTAAATTTGTATTAGTATGGAAAAGAGCTCTAGCAATGACATGAGCTAGATCACAAAACTAATATGCAGTACTTTAACCAACCATAAAAAAGAAAGGAAAAGAAAAAGAGAAAGAAAGGGAACAAAGTACCCTCAAAAGCAACGAACTTTTTCAATCAAATAATTGCAATTCTTCCGAGCATAAAATTAGAGACTCACCCGCTAGCATCGGCAATCTCCCTGGAGATCTTCATCTTCTTGGTAGTCCCCTTATACAAATCCTCAAGACTGCACGGCAACCGGTTCTCGATAGGCGCCGCCTTCAGCGGCCGCTGGGAGTACATCGACGGCCCCTCCCTGCCAAACGCCGACCCGAAGAAGTCATCCCCGAACATCCCACCGCCAAACCTCGATCCGCCCCTCATGCCACCGCCACCTCCCATGCCCCCAAACGGGCTGGAGAACCCAAAGAACTCGGAGAATATATCGTCGGCACTCCTAGGGTTGAACCGGAACACGTTGGGCCCGTCCCCGACGGAGAAGGAGGTCCCACCGCCCCCGGCGCCCGGCGGCGGGACCTGCCCCTTGAGCCCCTCCTCGCCGTACTGGTCGTAGATCGCCCGCTTCTGTGGATCGCTCAGGACCTACAAAACAGGGCAGAGAACGAATCAAAATCCAACCTTCGGTGGTTGATCTTTGAGACAAAGATCTGCTTTCGGGATGGAGATTGAAGGAGACCGGTGGTACCTCGTAGGCTTCGGAGATCTGTTTGAACTTGGCCTCGGCATCCTTCTTGTTGTTGGGGTTCTTGTCTGGGTGCCATTTCATGGCGAGCTTGCGGTAGGCCTTCTTGAGGTCATCGTCCTTGGCGTTCCTGTCCACCTGGAGGATCTTGTAGTAATTCACGCCCATAATTTCCCCAATTCCTCCTCAGCTTTCTTCTCTTCCGTCCTCCTCTTCCTCCTCCTCCTCGTTCTTCTTGGTGTTGTGGAGTGGTGGCAGCGAAGGATTGTTGTTTCTTGGATTCTTTTTTCTTTCTGGGATCTGAGGGGAGGAAAGGACGGATAATGGACCAGGGGACGGAAGTGGGGGAAACGACTGGGAGAGATCTCAGGGTGAGAACGCTGTGGAAGATTCCAGAAGGAGATTTCTTCGGCTTGACGGCGTCTGTTGGTACTGGTATTTTTGCCCGCACGGAGAGGCGGGGGTGCACCAGGAGGAGGGTTCTAATTTTGGTTTGGGTTGGCGCGTCGAGCCTACATCAATCGAGCCCTACAGCGGGAGAGTTGGGCCGAGTTAGCGGGACATGACATGCACGATGATTGATGCACATGAGACTACAGCATGGCATTAAAAAAAAATAATAATAATAATTCTTGCGACACTGCACATAATGCACAAAGTATTTTCCGACATGCTGCCGGCAGAGGAGATGACTTGAGATTGGATAGAAAGCTCATTGCAAGTAGCTATAATTATTTGATCTATGGAATGAGCTTGGCCTATCTTGACCGGTCTATAAATATTAAAGACATATTTAGTTCGTAAGTTAACAAATTAA
Organism: Cocos nucifera; assembly: GCA_006176705.1. NCBI lineage: Eukaryota > Viridiplantae > Streptophyta > Magnoliopsida > Arecales > Arecaceae > Cocos > Cocos nucifera. Next base: position 2,454,524 of record QRFJ01000089.1, on the reverse strand, counting down.
AATCAGAATTAAAATGAATCGAAATGAAAATTGAAATGGTCATATTTCTTGATGTATTTGATTTATGATCAAAATTGAAATTGGAATGAGAATGGGATCTGAATATTAAAGAAAAATTTGAATCAAATTTTAAAAGATTGAGGTATTTTCATAGTTTTAGAATTGGAATGGTAATAAAACTCTCTCTAATCAAATGATTGAAATAGAAGTTACTTATTCTCATTCTCATTTTAGAGTCCAACTTTCTCCAACCAAATATATTCTAACATTTGATATTAGACGGTGTATATCAATACAAGAACGAGGGATCTCTCTCTAATAAAGAGATGACAAAGTTTAGACAGGGATGGAGGGTATAGGGAGGTGGGCAGAAGGGTGAGGGGTTGTAGGAGGCTAGGGAATGAGTGGTATGAGATAGAGGGTTGGGAATAGGAGATAGGGGAAGGGAGGGTCCATGGAGATTGGGTCAAGGTAGAGGAGTTGATAGGCAAGGAAGAGAGACTTGAACCATAGCATGGTATTTTAGGTTGTAGGCTAGGATGGAACTTGATAGTGCCTAACATGCCACACGGACTAACTCTAGACCCAAATCCAGCCCACTAAATAACTGAGACCCAACTCGAGATTCCAAGGCCATTTTCGATGCTATCAATCTTATTGCCACCCTGTTTGCGTTGCGTCTCAAACCCATGGCCAATCATATGATTACTTTCAAGAAATAAAAGTAAGAAAGAAACAGGATTATGAAAATGGACGACCCCATCCATTTGAAGCAGAAATTGGAGCATATCGTGAATCTTTCACTACCTCAAACGCCATATCTTTACATCTTCACAACAATCTAAATATTCTATCTTTACCCACTCCACAGGTCTTCTGATCCACATCCAGCACTATCAACTTAAAATTTCAGTAGCAAATTGCTATCATATGACTCATTATTTTTCTCTTGCAACATGTGTTAATATTTTGTTTTAGAGGAAGAGGTGTCTATGTCCAAATTTGTCTCACAGAAGAGACGGATAGGATATCCACGAAAAGACCTTTTCATGGCAGCACCAGAGTGAAAAATCAAAGCTTAAGATGAATGATTTTTATTTGCGATCAAGAAATCTCAGTTACCATTCGTATAGTGCAAATTGGTACTTTTATTTGTCAAGATAAAACAAAATCAAGGATGTTGCATTCATTTGTTGGTGATAGCGTCGTTGTATCTTCGTTACTATCATGTTTGTTTTGACGAGATTGTAGACAGCTTAGTCAATTAGCTCATATATCTAAAATTTATATACCATCAATATCCTATCTAAATTTTTGGAAGTAATATCACTATTTTTTTCTTGTAATCCCAAAAATTTTCGCCTAGACAAATTCCAAATCTTGCTGCCATGCGCGTAAGTCACAAGCAAAGCAAGTCCTAAATGAAGTTGCTGCAGCTGTGTGGCCCAGAAAGACTACTTCATCATGCTGGTCTCCAGCAAAAAACTCAAACTCAACCTCAACCAGGACGGTTGCTGGAAATTCTTCGATACAATGCAATGCTCATAGCATAGTATCTGGTTATTGTTCAGTTCAGAACGAGCATGAGTTCATACAATTCCGACCAAAGAGAGTGGTTAAACACGATTGGGTGCAAGTCCGGCAGAACTAGCACGCGAAGATCACCATGTGAAGTGATTCATTGTAAGAGTCTAACAAAAAACCAAGAATTATCAAATTGTTGGTCATAGACTTTGTAGCACCATCAACCACCAAGGGAAGAACTCCTCCCATAAAAAGTACTAGCGTAAAATTCAATCAAAACCCTGTGTTTCGATCATCATTACATCATTAAATCCAGTAAGGAAGAAGTCATCCCATAATTTGAAAAATTATGGAATAAAAGGTAAAATCGATCAAACATATGTGCTTTGTTTATGATTACATCATAAAATCTCGAATTCGATCAACCATAACAAATCGCAAGACCTAAATCAATCAAAGTTTCTCTAATCCTCTCCGTAATCAATCAGAGCAAAAAAAAAAAGAAAAAAAATGAAGAACACCCATAGAAATCGAATATAAACAGAAAAAATCAGCAGGGAATCTGGTCAATGAACCATCTGATGACTTTTACCGGCAGCTTTATCAGACCGACAGCCAGATTCGCCAGCCCTGCGAAGCACGCGCAGCAGGGGCACAGGCAACTGAAGATCGTCCTGCAATCCAGTAACCAAAGCCACAAACTCACTATTATTTCTTGATTCAAAAACAAAATATATATATATATATATATATGAGACAAAAAAAGGACGACGAAAAAAAGGACCACTAACCCAATGATCCAAATGACGGCACCAACGAGAGACAAGGCCAAGGCCAGCACGGCGAAGGGCAACCCTATCAAGAACCCCAATGGCCTGCAATCCTCCATGCCGGTGCCTTCGCTTTCTTTCTTCTCTGGAGCGTCCTTCGTTTCTGGTTCGCTTCTTCTCAAGAGACGGGAGAGAGGAACAAGCAGACGGGTTTAAGAAAAAAATAAGCGATATTGTAATGACGGAAATACCCCCGGTAATGGACCGACGAGCGCCGCTAGGGGTAGGGCTAATATCGGCATAGAAAGTTAGGCGCCGGTTTGAGACGTTCGTTGACCACGCCCACGCGTCCGGGTTCGGTGGGGGTGCGAGGCGGGACGAAGCTTCCAATACTTTGAATTCTCTCAGGTTGAATTAATCCGAGCGCGTGGTGTTTTGGTGATCGATGGATTTGTTGTTGCACCGTTGATCGATGGGCTGCTCATCAAGGAACAGCGGTGTGGTTTGAATTTGAAGCTCGCTTGATGACAGGTGCACTTTTGGAGTCTGGCCCAACCTTCCTGTGGATGGGCTAAACAGTCAAAGGGCTTTTTTTTTTAAGCATATAATCCTTCTCCTTGAGGATTGATTGCATGCGAGAACCTTCCTTTTATTTGTTTGCAAATTAAGATGACTTTTTTGTCCAAAATTCTCTAACCCAGAATTACCTTTTCACCAGCCATGATGAAATTTTAATTGACTTTAATCCCATTTATTCCTTGACTTAGGATTCATTTGGTTTGCACAAAGTGGAGGAGAGAAGTGGTAATTCCTGAAAAGAGGAGAGGAGCCCCCTTGTTTAGTTAGAGTTTTAAGAAAAAAATAATAAAAAAAAAAATTTCTATGAAAAGATACTTCCTATATTTTATGAAAAATAAAAATTTATGGAAAAAATATGTTTTGAGACTTCTCTTAGGATGAAAATTGATAGTCATTTTTTTTTCAAAAATATTTTTTTATAAATATATAATTATAGAGCATACAAATTTTTAAAAATATCATTAAATATTATCTTTATAAAAATTAATATAACATTATATTTTATATTAATATAATATTATATTTATATTTATATTAATAATATAATATTTATAATATATAAATATTATTTTAATATTTATATAAATATAATATTTTTATTAATATTAATATAGTATTTATATTTATATATTTATATTTATATTCATATAATATTATATTTATATTTATATAATATTATTTTTTATATAAAATTTAGGAGCAAAAAAATATAATCTTATATCTATTAAGAGTATAATTAGTATTTTACATAATTTTTTAAAAAAATGGATGTTCAACCAAACATAAGCTACTCTGAAATAGATCACTTTTCCATGGACAACCAAACATGTTAAAATCATATTTTTAGAAAATAATTTTCTACAAAATACTTCTTAGGAAGAAAAATTCTTCCAGCGAACTAAATGAGTCCTTAGTTTTTTTGAACTTTCCAACTAGTGAATTACATTGCTCCTTAGTATTGTTGCCTCTAAATTTAGGATGGAACAAAGACCTTGACTCTAGCAACAGAAAGCTTGAATTCATTATGATAATGTTATTGAGTACAATTTGACTCGCTGGTCACCAGATAGTTAGAGTAAGGAGAGTCTACATGTCTCCTAATGCACCATGTGTCGAGTTGCACAGCAATGCTAATTTTTTCTCCAAATCCTTTTCAAGCTCTTGCAGATGCTGTGGTCACCAACGAAAAGCATATTTGACGATAGAGAGAAAAGATCATGATGTAGAGCCCTAATAGACACCAAGGTCATCGATGGAGAGCACATCGAGTGATGGAGAGAGAAGATCAAAAATGAGGCATCGATGCCATCTCGCCCCTTCTACCGTCCCATAATCACTATCTTCGACCAAACTGCAACATCTCCATCACCATCTAACCCACCATCTCCTCTTCCAAGTCCCTTGCCTCCACACATTTGACTTCGATAAACTTCTGTCTCATCGACTTTGAGGCGATCCTTCGCTCCCTCGCCGCCCTTGCCCCTTTCTTTTTGCTGCCCCTTCTCCTAAAGATCTCTAAAAAAGGAGAGAAATGAAAACAAAAGGAAGCAGAAAAAAAAAATCAATCTACAATGGAAAAAGCCTTGCCTTTTAACTTTCCATCTTTCTTTTGTTTTTGTTGATTTTTCTATCTTTTCCCCTGGTATTTTCTTTGCCTTTTCTATTCTTAGGAGTCTTAATTAGGTGGGAGGCTTGCAATTGCCAAATAGGGAAGTTTAGATAATAGCTAGGGTTTTGTGTTGGCAGTTGTATATAAGAGTTTAAAGGTTACAAATATATTATCAATCAATATAAAAATAAATATTAACTATGTTTTATTGGTTAAAA